>JAHBCN010003271.1:0-77746 GCA_019359885.1 Listronotus oregonensis | reverse complement strand
TAAAATTTGCCTGGTCTGCCCAGAAATTTAAAAAATTTTTTGACCCTTTAAAAGAATGTACTAAATTTTAAATGAAAAAAAAGTCCTAAAAAAAAACCCCCTTTTTTTTTTTAATAATCCACAAAATTACACAAAAATTGAAAATCATCAAAAAAAAGGGTTGTTTCCTTTTTTTTTCTCACTGCTATTTCCTTAAATTTTCTTTTTCAAATTTTTGATGTATTATTATTTATTCTTCCCTTTAGTTTAAAACACCTAATTTAAATATAAAAATTTTACCCAAAAAAATGGGGGTATGTTCCCTTAGATTTGCAAGAAAAAAATCAAAAACATCTAGTCATTTTGAACGATATTATAAGTAACAAACAAAAACACAAAATTATAGCCCTTTAATAAACCTAATCACTAAAAAAAAAAGGTTTTTTTATCCCCCCAAAAAAACTTCTGCAACCAAAAATATAATCACACAAAGCAAAAAAAATTTGAAACTAATAGGGTTATATATAATGTGCCCCCCTAACTACACCCTTTTTATCAGTGTGTAAGTAGGCAACTTTTTAAAATTTTTTCGTGGAATTTCGTTATTCCAAAATGGGGGGGCCAAAACCCCGAGTTATTTTCATACGGGGGGAAATTTTTTTGATCGGGGGGGCCCCTGCAGGGTTTCCCATTTTAAACTTCCCCCTCACTATACCGGGCGCCCAAATTAGAAATGACCCGGCTTTTCTCAAACTATTTTCCACATTTTTGGGGGGAAACATATTTTTAAAAAAATTTAAACCAAAAAAAGGGCGGAAAAATTATTTTAAATTTTTAAAAAGCCCAAGATGGCCCCCCCAAAATTTAAATT
Source organism: Listronotus oregonensis (assembly GCA_019359885.1). Taxonomy (NCBI): domain Eukaryota; kingdom Metazoa; phylum Arthropoda; class Insecta; order Coleoptera; family Curculionidae; genus Listronotus; species Listronotus oregonensis. Next base: position 76,896 of record JAHBCN010003271.1, on the reverse strand, counting down.
AAAAAATAAATTAGCTAATATTAGGAAAAATTTTTGGGATAACATAGTTTAAAAAATTTCCCTCCCCCAAAATTTGATTCAGGACTCTGTGTATTTTTATAATAAGGGGGGGGAAGATGATAAATAATAAAAATCTTTTTTAAAAGGGGTTAATAAAACCTTTTTGGGAAAAAAAAATTTTAAAAAGCTCTTAAATGTTTTATTTTTTTAATTTAAACTAGGGGCGTTTTTTAAAGGGAAAATTTTTTTTTAAAATTTTTGGGGTAAAGTTGGAAAATAAAAACAAGAAAAAGGGTTAAAACCCGGGGTGATTTTTTAATTAAAATTTATTTCCCCCCCCAATTTTTAAATGGTTTTGCCTTTTTAAAAATTTAAAAAAAATGAAAATTTTTTAAATTGAAATCTTTTTAACTCACAACTGTCAACTTAAATAAGTTTTGTCTTTTTTGTTTTTTGCCAACCCTTTGCTAATTTTAAATTAGGTTAAAAATTTCCCCAATCCCGCATTTTCATTTTTCTATTGTTCATTTTTTTCCCCCTATAAACAATACAATTTAAAAAATATTTTTTATTTTTTTTTTTACTCTACGGTGTTACTTTTATTCGGGTCAAAAAATTTTTTAAACTTTGAAAAACTCGAAAACAAATGCAGATAAAAAAAACCTTTTTTCCCCAAAATGTAATAAACCCAAACCTACAATAAAAGTTATATCATTGTATTCAATTTTTTCCCCCCCAAAAACTTTAGGGGTTTTTCTTAAAAAGCAACAGAGTAAGTCTTGGGGCCAGGACATTGGGGGAAAAAAAAGGAAAAAAAAAAGGTAGCTAGCGGACAGGGGTCATCCACAATTTTTGGAAGAAACCCCCTTGGGAAAAAACCCCCAGCACAGGGAAAACGAATGGTTAAAAAAAAAGGGGTTGGGGGAAAACCCCCTGGAAAAATAAAACCCTGAAAAAAGGAAAAAATCTCTGACAAAGGGGGAAAAGCTTTTTGGGGTTTCTAAGGGGGCATGATAACCTAAGGGACACCTACACAAGATATTCCAGTACTATTACTCGGAAGATAAACCCCTTGGGGATTCATTTTGTACGCGTTGGGATGACGCACCGGGGACAAAAATTTTCTTTCGGTTGGGAAAGCAGTGTTTTAAAAATTTTTTTTTTAAAAATTTTTTTTTTTGGGATTACTTATGATTATTATATATTGGTGATGAGTATTTAGTTATTATAAAATTAATTAAGATTTTCCTTAATTGTTGTGGGTTTTGGGGGCCTGCTATGATAATAAGCCTTTAAAAATAAAAATATAGAATAAATAATATAAATGCCCCTTTGACATTGATTAAGGTTTAAAAAAAAAAAACGAATTTTAAATTTTTTTAAAATATTTTAATTTAAAATATGCAATATGAAAATTAAAGGCTTATTAATTAATAATAAACTAATAACATTTTTTCCAAAAAAAAGATTTATGGTTTTTATTTAAATAAATTTATTACCTACTTTGTAATACTTCTCGAAAAATATAAATATTTGTTATTTGCAGAAAAAAAAAAAAAAAAAAAAGTAGAGGATTAATACACAGTGTAAGGGGGAAATTTTTTAAAAATTTTTTTTTGGGTTTTTTCGCTATATCTACCTTTAAAAAGGGGGGTTTTATTTTTTTTTATTGCTTATGGGTCGAGGTGTTAAGAAAATGACCGTAATGTTTAACAATTCTGTTTATTTTTTAAGAATATATTAGTACTTAGAAAATAACAAATTCACACAAAAAAACCCCAAATTTTAAATTTAAATTTTTTTTTAATTTTCGTCTTTTTTTCCCTTTTTGCTTTTTTTTTTTTTAATATCTCTATTTAAATTAAATTTTAAAAAAGTTTCAAATCCGTTTGCGATTTTAAAAATTTTTAGTCAATTTTTAAGCCCCCATTAAAATTGTTAAAACTGTGGTCGAGTTCCTTACCTAAGTTACAAAATCTGGGTTTGGCTTCAAAAAAAAAATAAACAATACACTAAATCCATCCAACATTTAAAAAAATCGGAAAGCCATTTAAAACCCGCTGTTTTTTTGGGGGAAAATTTTTAAAGAGTGACGTTGGCGTGCGAGAGTAGGGTTTTCATGCGCGTGGGTTTATCTTTCTCGAGTAATAGTATCATCCTCTGGGACCCAAGTTGCAGAATGTGCGACGAGGGAAAAAAAAATTTTATTCTGTCGAATGTGAACATTTAATCACAAAAAAAAAGGGGTTATTTGGACAACCGGAAAAGGCCCCACAGGAAAATATCAACCCCAGTTTTTGGGGTTATACAGACTTGTAGAAAGGGGAAAAAAACTAATGGGAGGATTTATATAAAAAAATGGGAGATTAGGCACAAAAGCCCATGAAAATTTCGCCCCTCCGGGTGAAAGAAAACGGCTCCCGGGGGAAAAAAAAAGAAACAACCCCTTTTTGTGAATGAACTACAAACTAGCCGACACCGAAAAAACGACCCAAAAAAAACTTTTTTAAAATTTTTTTTTAAAATTGGAAAGCGGCAACGAGTACTTTCAACTTAAACAAAATCTTTTTGTTATGTTTAAACAATGTTTTATGGATTTCAGGAGATGCAGAAACTTTTAACATAAATACAATTTAAAAAAAAGAAATTAAAAAAAACATGGTTCATGAATTATACTGGTTACATTATGTATAAGTATATCAGTTAAATGTTTAGATGTTTAACGGCAACTTTATGTCATGTTTCTGCCAAGTCTGTTATTTTAATATTAAGAAGATCATGTTTTAAGTTTTATAAATGTAGATATTTAAAACCTTGTTTTTTAAATAAATATATTTGATATATTGATGGTGTTGTGTTTTCCTTACCCTCACTTGTAATAGTTAAAAAAATTGTGCGCATGCCCCAGCTTCCGCCATGTTTTTCGGGCGCTTTATTTACAAATGTATGAGCAGTGCATATGTTTATAAAAAAAATAAGCAATAAAACAAATAAAAATTTATTTTTTATAAACAGTTCAATTTAAATTATTGGGCGTACATAATAAAATAATAATAAAAATATTTTAATTAAAATACAGTGGCGAACAAAAGTATGGAAACATTTCATAAATATTTACTATTTGATATATTATTATATTTTTTATAAAATACCATTTTTATGTTAAGAAACGGGACATAAAATATCATACAATAAGAACATAAGTTAATCTTAGAAATATTTAATAAAAACAAAGTGTATTTAAAAAAGTACGCCAAAAAATACAAATTCAATCTATTATTTAAATATATTTTTTTAATATTTAGTTGGCCACCCCTTGGCTTTAATGACTGCTTGACATTTTCTTTCCATTGAATCTATTAGGTTTGCACAATAACTGACTAAATTTTATGCCATTCTTACTGCAAAACTACCCATAAATCTTCTCGGTTTTCGATGTTTCTTTTTCTAATTTGGTTTTCTAAGTGCCTCCAAAGAGTTTCTTTCGGATTTAAATCGGGTGATTGGGAAGGCCAATCCATAAACCGTTGTTTTTTCTTTGAAAGCCAATTCTTAACTAGTCGGGAGATATGCTTAGGATCGTTATCCATTTGGAAAATTCATGACAAAGGTAGATCATCTTCGTATCACAACAGGTTACTCTCAATAGCTCAACATACTTGAGCATCCGATGCCCATCAATTCTGACTAACGGACCAGCAGATCGTCTAAACATTTCCACACCATCACCTAATGTTTGACAGTTGGAATCAGATACTTCGGGTCGAATCTTTGACCAGGAGGCCTTCTTACATACCTGTAGAATCACTCCCAAATAAATTAAACTTACTTTCATCACTGAAAGTATCGAAGCCACTGATTTTGTGTCCAGTCTTTGTGATCTCTAGCAAACTTTAATCTTGCCACTCTGTGGAGCCTGGCAACAAGGGCTTTTTAACGGCGCGTCTACCATAAAGGTTCTCCATTATTAGGTGACGTCTAACAGTCATGTCAGAAAGGTTTACATCTGGGTATTCCTCCTTAAGTTCCTTATTAATATCAACGGCAGTTTTTTTTTGGTCACTTCTGGCTTTTCTTAAAATTGTTCTGTCCATCTGTAAGGAAGTTTTTCGTGATCTTCCACTTTTAAATGCGGGGTCTACAGTTCCTTTTTGTAAATAGCGCTTTTTAAATTTTACTTACAGTACCCCTTCTTATGTCAAGACGCTTGGAAATATTAATTTGCTTTACATCCTTTTGATATAACGCAACTATTTTCTGTTTAAAGCCAGAGTCATAATACTTGCACTTTGGCATTTTATTTAGAAAGACTACTTCCACTATAAGTTATTAAGGCAGAGCAATAAATAAAGTTTAAATTTAAATAAAAATATATATAAAATGTTCCCATACTTTTGTAAACAACAAAATACCAAAACATCATTATTTCGGCAAAAAAGAGCTCAACGTTTTTAATATTTTATTAGTAAAATTATTCAGGTTTATCAAGCATACACAGAATACAGTGTTGGCGGTAAGTTGCTTATCCGTAAGGTATAGTAAAAAATAAAATGTTTCCCTACTTTTGTTCGCCACTGTATATAATGTTATCTATAAAGAAAGGGGCAAAAAGACGTTGTTGTTATATGTAATATGCCTCAGCGATACGTGTATACTTTTCAGGACAATTTATATTATTTTATTTGTTTTCCAAAGCCTTGTTTTGAATATCGCCAACTACATATTAAAATAAGTAAGCAAAAGCACTTAAAAAGTTGTCCCAAATGTGCTAAATGTGATTTGTGAGTGAAGCGGTGTGGACGAAATGATGGTCGATTCCAAGGAATTGATAATGTTAATAAAGACATAAGTACATTTGTTTACTTTATTTTGAAGAAGAATGTGGTCCAACAATTGAATATTCAAACCTCATCAGTTGTGTAAAAAAAATTGTGATAAGGTAATATATTTAATTAATTGTAAATATTATAGCATGACCCCAAATAATAAATTTTGTCGTAGGTAAAAGTTATTTTTTTTCTTTTGTAATTACTTTACTTATTACCATCACAAGTAGAAAACAGTTCTACTTGACATCTAAATTCCTAGTATCCTAACCCCTCAACCTGGTTAGGCTTTATTTCCTCCTTGAGGGCGACCATGACACTTCAACCATCGTCGTAACTGAACACAATTGTGGGCTTTTACGGTAGGATGCACTAATAAAGCACCATTAATTAATTTTTCATTTAATTGCACTGTTATTAAAGGTGATAAAGCTTGATGCACAGCCTTATTTATAAAAAGTTCCCGAAACTTTCATAATGCCGCCTTATTAATATGGCGGACGCGCTTGCGCTGAGCATACCCTTAAAGAGCCTACGGGAAGATTTATTCATATATTTTTGCTTAGAAATTCCTCAATAGTTTGCTGCAGGATATGTTTTTTTAATTGAATAAATATATTAATCAATTAATAATCATAGAAATCAATGACAGAATTAACAGGTTTTATGATGTTTACACAAAACTATATTTCAATAGTAGACCTATTAATACAAGCTTCTGGATATATATGACTTAATAAGTTACATACAATATCAGGAAATTTGAATTGGCTGCCATCTTGAAGCTGTTGATCAAATACCTAGAAAATTAAATAGTTAGGTTTTTTACGCATGAAATGCAAGAAATAATAGTATCTGTACTGAAACAATAATTATTTGCAATGAATAGAAATAGAAAATGCTCTTATAAATCATATACAGGGTGATTCAAAAGCACTTTGACAAACTTAAAGTCATTCCTCACAATATTCTAGTTTGAACTAACCACAACTAACGAGAAACGTTTAACTCTCACATAATAAGTAAATACCATAACAACTTACTTAAACGTCAAATTCATTTCCTAAGCCATCTTGTGAATAAAATAATGGTAATGACTTTAACTGCATCGATTATAATCGACTTGAAAATTTTAAGTCCAAATATCTAGAAAACGGTTGCTTGTAGCGACTTCTAATAAGATGTGGCTTTTACGTAGATTGACTGGAGAAATCGATTTTGTTTAATGAAAATGTCTAAAAGTACCCTAAAAAGTTATAAATCTTTCAAAAAGAAAAGACGTTAGTGGCCCCCTAGGAGTAAGAGCAATAATGACATCAGATTCAGATTCCAACACCTCAAAAATCCTTCCGACACAATTTGTTTAATTATGGTCAGTATTTTAAAAGTTATCAAAAAAACGAAATAAAAAATAAAACTTTAACATCCTGTATCTTAGAAACGAAGGTTTCCGGACATATGTTTATTTGGCCAATTCATACTAGAATATTGTGAGGAATCACCTCCTGAAGTTTGTCAAAATGCTTTTGAATCACCCTGTATATCTGCAAACTCTCCTTTTATATCTAAAAAAAATATACATTTACCGCTACTACAATATCAAAACACCGATAAACATACACGAAAGGTTATAGTGTTTTTTCGCCTATCATCACTTTGTTATTGTTTCATAAAGGTTGGGGTTGGAATGGTAAGTTTAAGTTTTCCCATTTGTAAAAAGCTGGGGCAGTTCACTGCCCCGTTGACTCTCATTGACCACCAATTTATGTAAGTCGGGGGGACATAAGTATAAAATTTAAAAAAAAATTTTTCATAGTGGCGGTATTTCGTATTTAGGGGTTTTTTTAAGGGTTTCTAATCTGATTAAACCCCGGGCTTTAAATTCGGGAATTGCCTAAGAATTTAAAATGCAGGCAAGAGTCCATTAAAATGTTTTTGATGGGATAAATTTTATAAATTTTATGCTTTAAAAAAACCCCCCAAAAGACTTAAATAGAATAGGGCAAATAACGGTGATTAGGCACTGACAAAAATTTTTTTTTCTTACCCAATTACAAAATAGAAAAACAAATAAAGTATTAAAAAATTTCTAATAAAAAAATTTTTGCTCTTTTAAAATTTATTTAATACAGTTGGTTCCCTTTTATTCCTTAGTTTAAAAGGTGGTTTACGGGAGTGCTCTTTTTTAAATGTTTGCCCGCAGATAAGGTTATTTTGTGACGTCAATTCCCAGTGTGTTTTTTTTAATTTTTGTTAAATTTTTAATTTTTAAAAAACAATTTGGATGTACACCTACTATAATTATTTTGGGAAAATACCATTTGATAAAATTTAAGCTTTTCTTAAAAACATACCTATAGGGAAATTTTAATTTTTTTTTTAAATTTTTTCTGAAATGGGTAGCAAATTAAAAATAACTAAATAAAGTTAAAAAAATAAAATAATTTTTTAATTTTTTAAAATTAAAATTTAAAGTTAAATAAACGGTATTTTCACCTAAAATAGTAAAAAAACTTAATTCAACTATATGCACCCAAAAAAACAAACCCCTTAATCAAAAAGGGCAAAAAAACCAAAAGAAAAAAGTTTTCATAAATGTAAATCACATTGGGTCAAAAAAAGGGAGAAAAGTATCACAATATGAATTGAAATTTATTTTTTTATGGGCTTAAATGGACCCGGCAATTTGGGGGTTTCCCACCTTGCCTTAGCTATTAAAAGGATCTGGTATAAATCTGGGCAATTTTTGTTGGTTTCTGGGCCCTATGTAGCTCAGTTCTTCCGGGTTTTTGGTAACAGTTTAAAAAATTTCTAAAAAATTTACCACATTTTCAGCCTAAAGGAAAAAAAAAAAAAAATGCCAACAGAAAAAGCCAAAACCATTTTTTTTTGGGATAGGTTTCAGGGGGATTTCTTAGAGAATCTGGGGGGGGCCATTTTAAAGGGTTTTTTGAGAATAAAATTTCTAGTTTCCTCGTTTTCCCCCCAGGACACCCCTGGGGGAAAGTTGTGGTTTTTCTTTAAACAAGTGACATATTTCCCTGAAATCTTGATCTTGTATTCTACTTAAAGCGCATGACAGAATCCTGTTTCCCCCCCGGCATTCAGGCGCCATGTTGACAACCGATTTGTTTTTTTTACTCTAAAAATAAACGAAAATGATAAAATAGTACTTTTAAAAGTATTCCAAAACATGTCTTTTTTTGGGTTTTTTTCCCTTTAAAAACAAACATTGCAGGTTTAAGACCAAAGTGGGCGCTAAGGGTCGCGAAAAAAAACGGAACCGTGGGCGAATTTAAAAAAATCCCCCTATCATATCCCTATGGAATTAAAAATTATATTTTTTTTAAAAGGGTTTTTCATTCGGTGTATCGATGCGATGTTGTTTTTTTGCAAACCTACAGGAGTAACGTTTTTCGGTAACTATTTTTCAAAACATAAAAAATTTTACACCATTTTAAAAGAATTTTTAATCTACTCGATACGGGTTTTAAAATGAGTTAGTTAAGGAAATACTATCTAAAGATACGATTTTAGGGTGGCTTACTCAAGAATTTCCAATCCTTAAAAACTATACAGCCCCAAACTAGATTTAGTGTTGGCTTTCAATAGTTGAAAAATTTTCGTCTTACGTTCTTGAGAAAAAAATTTTGCCCAACCCCAAATTGATTCATTTTCGCGGTGCGAATGGATACAAATTTTTTAAGCAAAATTTAAATCATTATAATTTGAACTGTTGTTTAAATTTACATTTTTAAGTTTATTTAATATCTTAAAACTGTGACCAAGTTTTCACCTAAAACTTAATAAGTGGTTTTAAATTTTTAAGTTTTTTTTATGTTCTCATTTTGGTCTGCAAGGTCCTAAGGATCAATTAATTTTGTTTACTCTGTTTGTGCACATACCTCTACCCACCACCGTATAAAACAGACTAAAAATAAATTTTGTGTTAAGGTGGGTCCCCACTGCGCGAAATTAACTCACGCAACCGTTTCACGAAAATTATCCGCAAAATTCCTATTTCGAGCAAACTGTTACCACAAACCAAACAATTCGTAACATAGAGGCGAAACAAGTTAAACCATCAGTTTGCGCAAGACGAGGAGAATGCAGTCCTCCTGATTCATTTCAAAGCTTCAAATACGTGTGCGTTGCCACAAAGCGAAACATTTTGATTCACACCCAAAAATCGACTAGCCATCCGTCCCGGGAAACGTCCCGCAAGAGGCGAGATAGGCGCTAGTTATCCACAACGCGAGACAGGTGCGCGTTTAATTTTCGCGCAGTGGAAAACCTAGCTTTACACTTACCACACTTTTTCCAAATGGTATAAATTCTATATGTGTATATTTGGATATGTCTTCCCAAATCGGAAACAGCTGGTATACTATAAATTTGTAGCTGTCTGGGCAAAGCGACTCGAAGAATATCTGTATATTCAGCTAGAAAAAATAAAAAATATGACATGAAATACCATCAAAAATAAACTCCCTTTATTTCTCGTTTTAAAGTAAAATGGCAAATAAATTATAAAAAAAGGTTAAAAAAAAAAAAAAAAAACTTTTTAAAACAAAAGAAAAGAACTATTATTTATTTAAAACCCACCCCGTGTCAGTTAGGGGGCCCCTGCAAAAATCCTTACCTCGATTTCAGACGTGTATCTTTGGGCGTTTAAAGCAATTAGCTTTTGCTTCATTGAAAATAATGTAAATTTAACAGGGGGATTTACAGTCATTTAAAATAAATTTTTCTGAGGAGGTGAGAAAAGTGATGATCACATTTGCCCATTTGGAAATGGCCCGAACACGGGAGGCGTTTTTGGGAAAAAATATTATTTTGTTGTTGTGCAATTCCGTATGTTTTAAAAACGATAAATTTTTGATGGTTTTTCCATGTTTTTTTATTTTTGGTACCTTTTAAAATAAAAAAATAAAAAACTCCTCGTGGACCAGATTTTTTAAATTTGCAGAACTTTATCAAGAATGACTTTTTGTCGAAAATAAAATTTTTGGTTCATTGTTCTATTGGGATGTCTTTTGCTGAACATACTGTATATATATATAAAATTTATAAAATTATATTTTTATATATTAATATATATTATATATATATATATATATATATATATATATATATATATTTTAAAAAAAAAAAAAGGTGTTTAAAAAAAACATGGACATCGCTCGGGGTAATTTTTACAAAAAAATATTAAAAATTTTCTTTGCATTCAACCTGGTTTCGAAATACGGGGATTAAAGTTTCTTTTTTAATTTTTAAATAAACCCACTAACGTTTTTTTGAAATTTGGGTGAGTGTTTAATAAGGTAGGTTTTAAAAGAAAAATCTGTTTTTACAGCTGCGCCAATGGGCGTGTGTCGGGTAACTGAAAAAAAATGTGTTTAGAGAAAGAATATTGCATTATGACTTTTTCCCAAAATTTGAAATTTCTTTATTGACTTATTCCCAAAAAAGTTACCTCTTGTTTTTTTTGTTTAGTTTCCTACAAAATATGTTATTTAATAAATGTCAAAAGTACAAATTCGTCGGGCAAAAAAAGTAATCGTAGAAACCGTTGTTTCAAAACTCTTTGTTTTTTTTACACAATTCATAAAGCAAAAGAAAATGTTGAAAGTGAACCATTACTTTTTTACAAGCATTTAACCTTCTCCAAGATCTACTCTTCCCAAAATTTGACCCTCTGTGACAAATGCATCTATTTTCATATTTTCTTTAAAATTTTTATGGTTTTTTATAAACAAACAAATGACCACAAAAAAAATCTAGGGGTTAGGTCAGGAGTCAGGGGCCTGGCACCACCTCACGACCAAATGACGGCTCCTGAATAAATACACGTTTAAAAAATGATGGTGTGTCTTAGTTTTTTTAGAACCATAGAAAAACATTACCTGGTTGAAAGTCTCTGGGGAAATTCTGGACACGGGGAAATAATAGGGATATAACTTTTTCTCCTTCAGTTCTTTGAACTGATGTGGGAAATATTTCCCCCGGTTCATTGCACAATTTCTTTACTTGCTAGGATCACGTTTACTCTATTTTTATTCCCTTTGATCGTATAGTTGCGGTATCTTCTGCGTCCAGAATCAGCTTTTGGTTTTAAAGAACCAGTTTTTAATGACTTCAATACGTGGAAATATTTTACCAGGAATTTTTCTTTTGGGGGTAAGTTTCTGATAACCCGCACAGCTTGTCTAGCATTTTGATTTGTTTGTCCATAAATTAACAACATATCAGTCAATTCGGCTGAAGTGTAGATGATGAAAACCATCTTGGAAAATAAATTTGGGCGGGATATCTACACGGATCAAAAATACGAAACAACAATCTAAATCGAAAACTGCTTTGGGTAACCGAAAACACTTTTGACTTCTGGCTTCAAGGTTGGATTTAGGAACTGTCAAAGGTACGGGTTCCCTGGCATTATACGATTATTTTTGCATTTCCGACGAATGGGTACTTTACATTTTATAAATTCATATCTGCTAAGGGGCCTAAGAAAAATACCAGGAGGTAATTTTTGGCTTATGTAATAAGCTTCATAACTGGTGCATCAAAATTGGCAAAGTCAGGGCGCACATATTCTTTCTCTATTTCATTTACAGTTACCCTTACACCACCTTGCGTAAGCAGATTTTTACTTAAAACTATGCACTTTATTAATAAAACTTTTAAGTTCCAAGTTTTAGTAAAATCGTTTTGGAATTACCCATGAATGGACTTTTTTTATTATTTTTAGTAAAGAATTACCCCCTACATGGGGTTTTTTGGGAAAAACCAAAAACTTTCAAAAAAACCCACATTTCTTAGTTGTGGTTGGTTGTCGAAAATATTTTGGGGAAAAGGTAAAAGTACTGTGTTAAGACTATTAATATAATAGATATAAGGGTGCCATCGTTAATTGAATTCCCATTTAAATACCATGAAACAACGTTCTCTGGGCTTTTTTAACTAGAAATACTTTTAAAAAATCAAACATTTTTTGTAAAAAATTTTAAAATTACAAAAATTTTTTTTGATATATTTATTTTTAAGGGATCATGAATTTTTCATTTTTAAATTTTCTGACGCAACGATAAACTTTATGAGGAAATTTAATTTTTTTTAGAGCGTTTAAATTTATATAACTTATCTATTAAAAAGTTTTCGATATTTCTTACAGTTCGTAAGTTTTTGATTTTATTATAATGATTTATTTTAAGCAGTAAAATGGCAACTTTATTTTTTAGTTTTTGCAAAAAATGCCCATAAAAAATTTAATTTTTTTAATATAAGGTATAGGAAATTGAATGCTTAAAAAAAGTTTTTTAAAAAAAATTTTTTAAAAATTGATGGTTGAGTCGGGAAAAATTTGAAAAAACTAAAATTTAATGTAAAAAACCCCTAAACGTTGGATCAAAAAATTTTTCATTAAGATACCTTTGGGGGCGTTCAATTTTCTCAATGTTTGTATCGTTTAAATATTATCTCTAACGTAAGTTTCAAAATTCCAAATTACCCCGTGGATGGGAAAAAAAAATTTCCTTGCCAAAATGCCCATTCCTTGTAAATCCAAGAGAATGTTTTTCCCCAGGAATGTTTCAATGGAAATTCAGATTTACGATGCGGCATCGGCACCTCTTAATATTAATTGTAAGAGCTCGAACTTTTACAGTACTTTTTTTCACCATTTTTAACAATATTTTTAATATAACTAAGAAAAAAAATGTATCGGATTTTTTAAAACGAGTCTAAAGACCCGGTGAATTTTTCACTATACTACCATTGTCTTTGACCTGAGCAAAATGTCGCTCATTAATAAGATACAGGGTGTTACAAGTTTAATTTTCGAAATTGTTATTTCTCTAAGCTCAAGTTGTTTCTGAGATATTGACGCAAACTGGGGTAAGGGTTTCTGGGAATGGAGAATATGATTTTATTTTACCTTTTGACATAATGTGTAGGTGGCGCTAGTTACACCATATTCAATTCACATGCTGTTTCTCCATAACTTTTCTTACCATTTATTTTCAAGTATGCGATAGAGTTGATTTTAAGTCAAAAACACTACATTTTTTCGGTTAAACAAACCCCCATCAAATATTTGCATTTTAAACATTTATTGCACGGTCAAAAAGTGGGTTTTTAAAAACAGAATAAAAAAAGAAACATCCAACCATACCCAAAATGGGAAAGAGGTGGGGCCCCTTTTGTGCATTTATTAAAATTAATAATCCATTATTCATTATTTTATTCGTTTTCATTCCTGGGTTAATAATTTTTAGTTTTTCAAGGTTTACCCATAAGCTGTTCTTCTCTGTATTAATTACGGATTTGATGATTTTTGTGCGATTAACGCCAAGCGTTCTAGTAGGTGATAAAATCTTTTCACTCATTAAGATCCAAAGTTTTACCGGATTCAGTCACAGGAACATTTATTGTTAATAAATTCGGCATAATTACTTAAAAATATATGTTTCCACCAGACATATGCTGATGACATATTTTTTTATACTTGAACAGTTCACGAAGACTCAAAGCTGAGTACTAACGTATTGTGGATGTCAAGTAAAGTAGGAGGCAGTTTATGAACACGGGATTTAAAGATTTAAAGAAAAAAAAAAATAAACAAATAAAATGGAAAAATCGAGGCCTCTCCAGATTACACTGAAGAATACATAATGTGTTTGGTATTACCACTAGAAAAAAAATTATATTGGGTTTTAAAAACACAGGTTTTTTCTTTAAATGCTAAAAGTTATGAGAGACGTCGTTCCCAGATATTAATATTAATATGAATTTAATAAATGCTTTATATTAAAAAACAACCTTGAATTTTAATAAAACAAGATTAAACATAACAATTAAAAATATTTTGCAATTTACTTAAAAAAATTTGCACGTACCTTTTGGTTATATTGATTTAATTGTTGCTCCTGTTCACCACTAAAACATACACATATAAAAAAACTTAAAAAGTATATAATTTGTTGTGTACTCCTCATGTTTGTTAACAAAACTAATTTGGACTTAAATGTGGGACTTAAATCTAGATGCAAAAATATTGCCATTTGTTGGATATCCCGCCTTGAAGTTGATTTTTTTTTCACGAGGTTGTAACACTGGAGAAGTTCTAAAAGGATTTACTTTTTTTATAATCTCATATCCTAAAAGGAAATATAAATGCTTTATATTTTTCTTGCTTTGCGCACGCACACTTTTTGGTTTTTAAAAATTTGAGTAATTTTTCTTTCGTGTAAGTAAAATAAAGTAAACGTTTTTTTTGCAGCTTTTGGCTGTTAGTTGTTAGTGTATATTTTAGACAGCTCACAAACTATTAATACCTTAGTACTAAAGTACCGTGGGTGCCGGATTTTTCGATGTTTAACCAATATTTCCCCCGTCAACGTTGTCCAAGAACTGAATTTATCTTGTAAACTACGCACTTTAGCAAAATATGTAAAGAGACATTTTTTATAGAAAATTTAATTTTCCACAAATTATTCATGTTTTTAGCTGTCGAGTTAGCCGTTACGCCGATAATAACAAAAATGTAACATTTTTGTAGAAATTTGACTTTTGAGGACGATGCCGACGAGGCAGTTCAAGTTACAGAAAAATATTTAGAAATACTTTTGAATAGTCTCTAATATACTACAGATTGTGACTAATAGCAAAAAAAAATCGTAAAACCGAAGTGGGTTATAAAAATAAAAAAAAAACAACAATGAATTAAACGGTAAAAAATTAAAGATCGAGGGGAAATTCTTACAGTTTAAATTAAGGGCTCAAATTTCCCGGTACATATATATATATATATATATATATATATAAAAATAATAATAATAATAATAATAATATTAATAATATATATGTATATATATATGAAAAATATGTATATATATAGTGTTTAGTAATAATAGTATATATTAATAATATATGTATATGTATATATATATATATACATATATATATATATATATATATATATATATAAGGAAATATATATATATATATATATATAATATATATATATATATATAATATATATATATATATATATGTATATATGTTCTATAAAATATATATATATATATATATATATATATATATATATATATAAAATATATATATATATATATATATATATATATATATATATATATACAGGGTGTAAAAGGGTCTGGAATATTGCTTTATCTTTACCATCTAATTTTCGACAAAGAATTTGCTAACCCCACAATTTAAAAGGCGTCAGATAAATGTTTCATTTTCGAAATATACGGGAAAAGCCAAAAGTAGTATCAACGGGGGTTTTTTTGGGAAACCCCTGTATTTTTTGGGTATTCAAATTTAAATCTTTTCAGAATTTTCAGTATACAGTTTATTTGTTTATCTGTCAAACTGTTCGATTATACATTTAAAATTTTTCGAATAAGCTATAATTTCTTTAAGCTAATTTTAAATGGGAACATAAAAACAAAATAAAATTTTGTAGATGTTTCTACCACTTTCGGGGTTTTTTTTCTTTAGTTCAGAGTTTTAATAACGACCAAAAAAATAAATTTCCCAAAATGAAATTTTACAAAGAAAACGTCTTGCAGTAACAATTAGATTAAACTTTATCAAATGTTCAAATTGTCTGCCATTGTTAGCTAGACAATATCAAGCCTGTCCTAAATTCTCGTAACGGGTTATCAAGTATTCCAACAAATCTCACGCATTTGATTTCTAATTTTTATTTTTAGTGATCAATGTTTTCGCCTTCTTTATAAATTTTTTTTTTAAATCCCCCACAAATAAAAGTCCAAAAGTTTAAAATCCGGAGACCTGGGGATTCAATGGGGCCCTTTCCCTATCCACCGGTTTGGAAATTCTCGGTTCAGGAACTGACGCACCTGAAACCAAAATGTGCGGGAGCACCCTTTTTATTGGAACCAAATGTTTTTCTATTTGGATATAGGATTTCTAATAATGGAATGACATGTTCACGCAATAATTCCAAATAAATTCTGATGTAAGATTTCCCCCAATAAAAATGGTCCGAAATATTATGACCTTTATACTGCCCAGACATTTCACTTTTGCTGGTCTTTGCGTGTGTGCTTCCCCCGCCATCCATCAGGGATTGACTGCAGACCAATATCTACAAAATTATGTCTGTTGACAATACCATGAAGCATAAACGTAACTTAACCCGAAAAAAGAATATTTTGGAAAAATTATGCTAGCATTGCACCTCTCCATCATAATTTGCAGAACTCTCCTCTATGAAATATTTCCTCTGTAAGTTCCTGAACCAAATGAATCTTAAACGGACGAATTTTTTCCTTCAAATAAATTTTGACAGACTGGTAAGTAACTTTTGATCCAGTCCATATTGGCGGGAAACGATTGAGTGGGATTCTCTTGAACCGCCCCGAAAATATCTATTGCCGTATCACCACCCCGTAGCTGTTTTCGGTCGGCTGATTTGGGTCTGTGATTTACACTTCCCGTTTTGTTAAATTTTTTAAGCAATTTCAAAAATTGAGTAATTGCGGGTCGATTTGGATAATTATGATTAAATAAATCACACACTTCTGCTTGTGATCTCTTGCGATCACCATCCAATCTATAAGTATCTCAATTTTCCCCTTTTTTAGTTAAAGCCATCGTTCTACTTATTAAATGACTACTGTTTAATTAGGGTTTGGCACAAAAAGTCTTTAAGTCAATGACATTAACAGATAAAGTACCATGGGCCGGAAAACATTGATCACTTAAAAAACAAAATTAGAAATCAAATGCGTGATCAGTTTGACAGATAAACACATAAAACACATATAACTGTAATACATAAAAATATACAGGGGTTTCCATTTTAAAACCTAAGTTGATACTACTTTTTGGCTTTCCCCGTATCTTTGGAAAATTGAAATTACATTTATCTGACGCCCTTTTTTAAAATTTTGTAGCCATTCTAAATTTTCGTCAAATTAAAGGGCTTGGAAGATATTGCAATATTCAGACTTTTTTGACATATATATATATATATATATATATATATATATATATATATATATATATATATATATATATATATGTATATATATATATATATATATAATAATATATATATATATATATATATATATATATATATATATATATATAATAATATATATATATATATATATATATATATATATATATATATATATATATATATATATATATATATATATATATATATATATACTAGTAAACCATAGAAAGAGTATGCAGCATATGAAAAAAATATTATGACGTTTAGAAAAAAAACGATTTCGCAGATCAACTCTGCATCACTTAAAACCTCAGAAACAATTAAACGATCGATTGTCATTTGTTATTTAGCGAGTAAATTTAAACTTTGACAGTTGGTTGACTGAAGTCCCTCTTTTGTCAAAATATCAGAAAAATTTTATAAGGATAAGTTGTTTTTAGAATTTAATTTTCAGCTGAACATTTTTGAGCCATTGGATAAAAACAAAATTTGGACGCGCCATAAAAATATTTTGTTTTTAAAAATTTTTTTACCATTTTACAACTTTTCCAGGCCCTAAACTAATATTTTGCAATTTTTTGCTTTAGTAAGTTAGTTCTTTTTCGAAAAAAAAATAAAAAGTATGGTATTTTTGAGAATCAGGTTGTCATAGGCGTTTAAATGTGTAACTCGGAATTTAATATTAATTTTGGCATTTAAACGAATCAATGTAATAATTAAAATAACAAATAAAATTAATATTTGAAATTCAAAGTTGATAATTTTAAAAAATGCGACAATAGGTTTCGAAAAATACAATTCAAAAAAAAATCGAAAAAAAAGGGCTAACTTACTAAAGTAAAAAAAAAAATGTGCAGAAACATTGGTTTAGGTCATGGAAAATCTGTTTCTAAATAGTAAAGAAAAATTTTTCAAACACAAAATATTTTTATGGAAAAAAATATCAAATTTTTTTATTGAAGATGGCTCAAATTTTACACTAGCCATAAAATTAAATTCTGAACAACATTTATAATTTTTTCATATTTTAACAAATAAGATACAGCTTTCAGTGTCTGACCTAACAAATTCATTTTTGCCCAACTGTAACGTTATGTTTGTTTCAAGGAACTTTCAGTGAATTTGGAAGGTGATCTGCAATCTTATTGCTCTGTTTTATTCAGATGCTTTCAGTTATCACCACCTTCCACATTACCATAGCCATACCTATACTATACTACATACTATATTATTTACCATATATTTCTCTTATACCACATACATATACATATATATACTCTTATTTATATATATATATATATATATATATATATTTATATATATATATATACATATATATATATATATATATATATATATATATATATATATATATATATTTATATATATATTTAGATGTATGAACTCGTTGAAAAGTTGTACAATACTTTCACTTGTACATATGCATATAATACGGGTTAAATCTACCTGATGGAAGCATATTAGTAGTCATTAGTCATATGATCTCCACCTGTTCTTAAAAACGACTTTCTGTGACTGATTAGGACACTGCTAATTACGTTTTGCAATAATGCGGTAATTTTTGTTAGTAAATAATTTGTTTACATGATAAAATGTGAAATTTTATCTTGGAACTTCTCGTATTTCCAATTTTTAAATTTATATTTTAATTTGTGGTTCACCTTGTTGGATCATGTATAATAGTAAAAATAAAAATTTAGGCTAAGGAGTTTGAGTTTGGGCTGTGGTTTGGGTTTTTCCTCTTTTAGGTCTACGGACCTAGAGTCTGACTTGCGAAGTCAGCATTAATGTCCCACTATGTTACAAGAAGAGCTTATACAGATTTATCATATTTTGTCCTCCGGAGGAAGGACAGGAATGCCAGTGGCTTTGGGATTTAAAGTTTAATCAAATTTTGTAGAAGTAAATTTGGAGCTCTGAATTTGCAGTTACTTGTTCATGGGGGTTAGGGGTAAAAACAATCCCATTTCTTATGTTGCTATTTTTTACATCAAATCGAACCATCACCCGGCTGTATATTGTTATTGAAACGTCTTTATTATGTTATTATTTTTGTAAATAAAATGTCTTAAATTGTGATTTGAGTTCTTAATAATTCGAGAAATGTTTAAATAAATTACACTCGTGCATTAAAATAACGAGATAATTTATTCATTCAACGTGTTTCGATTCCCGTCTTTCCTGCTGGAGTCGGGCTTTTTTTTGAAATGTAAACTAACTTTGCCATTATAAAGACTAGCATTTAGTTTCAAGTTATGGGTTTTTGCTGCACTTGTGCAATTACCCCCAAAAGACTTTAGTGGAGAAGATAAAGGGTGATAAAAATATTTTTCGAAGGGTGGCCTATTTTAAGGTGTGGCTCATAGGAAGCATTTTCAGTGCCTAAGTGAATTTTTTATAAAATTTTATCAGGTACTACCATTCATTTTACCAATATTTGAAATATAACACAGATGATATTGGCCTCAAGGGGGAAGAATTTGGCTTAGTATTTTGGGATTTAAGTTTTTGCCTCTTTTGTAGTTTTTCGTGGATTTATCAAATTTTATCTTCAAATCAGGCATCTAGAATATTTGCATAAGAGAAAATTAATCGAAAAAAAAGTTAACTGGCTATGGTTTGAAAATTTGGTGGAATGGTTGAAATTTGGGATTTGACAGCTAAATTCGATATTTAATAGTTATGTGTTTAATGTAGTTTTGGCCACTGATGATGAAGTGCCTCCACAATTACACAAGAAAGGAGAGACACAACTTTTTGGCAAATGTAATTTATGTTAATAGACTAGTTTTCTTCAGACCCAAATTATGATGGCCAATTTTCCATGCTTTTCTTATGGGGCTGCAGACACGTTGTTGAAAAAAGACAGTTTTTTTAGGAAACTGATTTTTTATTTTAAACTATATATTTAACATTGACAGTTGAACAATTTTTAAAATTAAAAAATAACTTTATTATACTCTAGATCGTCAAAAACATTTTGATTTTCACATTAACAATATCTTTTACGAAATTTTGATTTCAAAGAAGAATCTGTTAAATTCTCAAATCTAACTAAAAAATCTGATTTATTGTTACAAAATGACTAG
Organism: Listronotus oregonensis; assembly: GCA_019359885.1. NCBI lineage: Eukaryota > Metazoa > Arthropoda > Insecta > Coleoptera > Curculionidae > Listronotus > Listronotus oregonensis. Next base: position 56,938 of record JAHBCN010003271.1, on the reverse strand, counting down.
AAATGTTAAAACTACAAAAAAAAAAAGAAAAATATCCTTGGTAATTTTTACTAAAAAGAACTAGATCTAAATTTAAAATATTTGTACATAATATCAAATAAAAGTATACAGAAGTAAAAACAAGTACAATCATGTTTAAAAAAAAATCACAAAATATAAAATAATCTACAAAAAAATCTAAACGTCTAATTTGGAATTTTTTTTTTTTGGTCCATATATCTAGATGTTACATTTTGTATTATTAAAAATCAAGAAATATTATTTACCTATACCCCGGCAGCGTATTGACATTGTCTTCTATGACAAAACGCAACCTCAGAAAAATGTATGTCAAATCAAGGAAGACAATGTACCAACGGTTTGCCCATATAGTCCGGGAGACCACCGCAAAAAAGCTGGCCAACGAGAGATACCCATGAAACATTTTTATTTATATTACTATGAACTACAGCTATTCAAAACTGCACCGGTGCCTCAGCTCAGCGGGTTCAAATTGCTAGGAAAAATCGTTTTTTTTTCAATATAACTCGGAAACTATTGATTCTAGGAAAGGAGATATGCAATTAAAATTAATGATCTAATAAAACTGCGTTTTGCCAGGTATTTAACACCCAGATAGACCCTAATATATATATATATAATAAATTCCTTGTTTTTCTTGGAATTTATAGGTTTTTTGTTATTTGTTTATTTAAGGAAACATCACTTTGACGTTTCGCCCATTATATTATGGGCTTTTCAAAAAAAAACATTTATTTTGGTTTATCAACCTAAAAAAAGCCAGACAAAAATTAACTATAGATTTTACATGTACATAAAGAAAAACAACAACAAAAACATACGACTTACAATGGCTCTGATGATTTAATATACATTTAAAAACATTATTGTTTTAATAATTTTTAATTTTAAAATACGCACCCTCGAAGAAACATCTTGGTAATCGGACTATTTTAAAATGTATTGGTGCAAATAACTTAGAATATGTTAAAATGCTTATATTTATTTTTATTAAAGAATTTTAGATTTATAGAAAAGTAATGTATTGATTTTACTTGTTATTTTTTTATTTAGATTTAATTTATAAGTAATTTAAGAATTTATATACGGGTTGGTTTTTAAAAATTAGGAGTTAGGATGGTTAACATATTAGATTATGATATATGTAGTGAGGTTGCTGATATCTTGTTTGTCATTGAGGCTTGTGGTTCTTTTTTTATATGAATCATTTCCTTAATTAAGTTTCTGGTAGTGGTGCCTTGGGTAAATTGCAGTGTTTTTAGAAATCAGATTCATGTTTCAAATTTAGCTTCATGTTTGTGTAGAGCTGGCAGAAGCGTTTTCGTATATTTATTGCCCATTAAGTCTGCTATCAAGATATTGTGTTGTTTTTACCAATATATTTTTTTGGGCAATTAAGCATGGAATTGAGTAAACCAGGTTTGACTTTTTTTTTCTTAGGGACTTGGCTCTTTAAGAGGGTGTGTCAAGGTTTTGGGCCTTGTAGCATACAACTATGTCATGTTTTGCCAGAATATATATTATTTTTCGGACGTTCCTGGAAGAATGTATATGGCATGGCAACATATTTTTACCCTGTCAGTAACTGTGATATTTTTGGTATTATTTTGTGTTGTAAAATTTAAAGTGCGTGTTTGATAATTTGTTTTTATTTGTTTAATGGGAAAATTATTTTCTTTCAAAGTGTTTCTAATTTAAAATTTGTGGACGTAGTTTCTGGTGAAGTTAATTTTAATGCCCTATCAGTTAAACCAATTATTACACACTATTTTTTTTTTTTGTGGAATTAAGGGTGATTTGGGTTATAATTTAAATAACGTCCTGACCAGAGTATTTTGCGTGTACCATTTAGTTTTAAGGCGTTGCTTCTTTTTCCTTCTTATTAAGGTTAAGTCGAGAAAATTCAATTCATTATTAATTTCGATTTCAGGCGTAAATTGTATTTTAGGGTGAAAATTATTGAATAAGTCGCTAAGCTCATCTACTTCGGCTTGATGGTAATGCTGTTAAACCAGTCGTCAACATATCTTTTAAAGAGATTATTGGAATGCTGATGTGTGTTAGTATTATTTTTTCTTCTATGTATTCCCATAACAAGTTGGGCAACAGTTGAAGATATCAGGTGGACCCATCAGCGCAACCGTCTAATTGTTTGATAAAATTTGTCTTTTCATGTTGAAATAATTGTTAGTAAGTGTTAAATTTATTGCTTTGATGAAGGTATTTTCATTGATGAAGTATGTTCTTTAAGCAAGTTCCATTTTTTCCCTAATTATTGATATAAGATCATTGGGTATATTGGTATAAAGAGAAACGACATCAACTAGTTTATGGTCTGGAATTTAACGAATCAATAAATTTCCCCTTAAAACTAAATGAATCTTTAATATAATAATCGTTTTTACACTTTTTAATTTTGAAAAGATGCTTAAATACTTGGAAAAATTTTGTAAAATGGATTGAATACATGATAAAAAATCGGTCTCACGGAACCTCTTGGTTTAGGCAACCCGTATATTTTGGGTGCGACGGGTGTGTATCATGAGTTTTTGCCCCCGTTGAAATAGATTTTGGACAGTTTTCTTTACAAGACTGTTATTTTTAATTTGATAAGAGTTAGTTGGATCACTTCTGGTTTTTATAGGTTTGGGTTTGAAACAGGTTTTCCATTTTAATTTTGTAGTCAGCTGTGTTCATGATTACAGTTTGTTGCTTCTCCCAGGAATTGTCCGAAAAAAATAAAATATATTCTGGCAAAAACTTGACATAGTTGTATGCCCCCGGCCCAAAACCTTTATCATCTTTTACACCCTTAAAGGCCAAGTCCCTAAGAAAAAAGTCAAACCTGGTTTATAATTCCATGTTTAAATTCCCCAAAAAAAAATATATTGGTAAAACAACACAATATCTTGATAGCAGACTTAATGGGCCAAATATACGAAAACCTTCTACAGCTCTACACATGAGCAAATTTGACATGATTCCCATTTAAAACACTGCAATTCTTACCCAAAATCATCACAAACATTTAATTAAGGAATGATTCATATGAACCACAAGCTCTCAATGACAAACAAGATATAAACAACCTCACCCCACATATATCATAATCTAATATGTTAACCATCCTAACTCCTAATTTTAAACCAACCTGTATAAAAATTTTTTAAAAAATTACTTTTATAAATTAAATCTAAATAAAATAAATAAAATCAACATTACTTTTCTTATAAATTAAATTCTAATAAAAAAAAAATAAAATATAAGCATTTTTAAAAATATTCTAAGTTATTTGTACCCAATACATTTAAATATCCTTTTTAAGATGTTTCTTCGAGGTGCGTTTTTTAAAAAAATTAAAAAATTATTAAAACAATGTTTTAAATGTATATTAAATCATGTTTTTTCATTGTAAGTCGGGTATTTTTTTTTTTGTTTTTTTTTTTTCTTTTATGTACATGTAATCTATAGTTAATTTTTTTTTCCCTTTTAGGTTGATAAAAATAAATGTTTTTTTTAAAAAAACCCAATATAATGGGGAAACGTCAAAGTGATGTTTTCCTTAAATAACAAATAACAAAACCTATACCCAAACAAAACTTATTATAAATAAATGGTTTAAGAAAATTAAATATATATATTTTTATATAATATATATATATATATATATAATATTTTTTATATATATATATATATATATATATAAAAATGGTCGTTCTACAGAAAAGGCCAAAAAGTTTAACCTCAATTTTTTATTAAAGAAAAACAAATTACATTGTTATTTAATTGAAAACAGAATAATCGTCTTTTAATAATAATACATTACCCAAAAATTAAGCTTTTTTTAACATATTTTACCAAAATCATCAACTCCGAAACCGTAACTTAAGGTATCGGATAAATTTTAAAAAAGGGGTTTTTTTAAAAAACTTGGTATCAAATTTAAATTTAAGCACATTAAACACTAAAATTTTACAATCTTTAGTATTGTCACATTTGGTTGCTATTAGTAAGCAGTTATTACGGTATAAAATTTGTCACTCACTTTTGAAATCAACTCCGAGGGCATAAAAAAGGCGACAATATTTAAACTAAAAACTGTTTCCCCTCAACCATGTGGGCAAACATTTTGTCTTCAGTTGAGAGCAACGTTAACGAAGTGGATGTGCACGAGTTTAAACCAATATTTGTAATTTTAAGCGCCAAGGTAAGCGTATGTTTTTATATATCACACCGAATCTTTGTTAAAACCGACATTTTCCTTTATTTAAATTTTAATTTGGTGACAAAAAAATTTTGCTGTCAAGTTTAATTCTTAAATTATTAAAAAAAAGCATTTGATTTTTGGCTTTTTAGGTCTTAATTCAATTTGTCAACTCCGAGGCAGTCAACTCCAATCCTCTTCTTGCCTCGGTGTGACATCGATGCTTCGGAGTTGACAAAAAATAAATTCAGACAAAATTTGATTGACAAAACTAAGAAAAGATTGAGGTAGATTTAGTACTGTTTCTTACGGTGGTCTTATAAATTTAAAAGTAGTGAATGTTCATCTTGTTACAATATTCTAATTAATATTTGGGCCAAATCTGAAGGAAAGAAAGCGAAAAACGGAACTTCAGCGTATTAGGGCGAAGTTGAAAAGTGACAAAAACGCCTACGAAAATGAAGGCCCAAGGGAAAGAGAAAGATGAAGCGAGAGTTGAACAGGGAGGTTTAAAATTCAAGAACTTTCGGCGTGAAAAAGAGTCAAAGAACAAAATGGGTTGGAAGTAGAAAACCACAGCTAAAAATTTTAAGGGGAAAGAAAGGCGAATGAGATACATGGAGGACTCCTCCCCTTTAGGCCATCACAGTTTTAGTGACGACCGGCTCAAGCAGACAGGCTGTTGGAAAAGAAGAATTAGGAGAATGAAACTAAGGCTTATACATTCACGACTTTAAAATAAATTAGATGTGGTTATTAAGCTACACGCTACTTTTTTTGGGCCCAAAAATTACAGGCTTAAAATAAGACACAAAATGTAAAAGGGGGTTCAATTCTAAATGGGAAAATGTTCAAAATCATCAGTCCTCCATGCAAAAATTTGCTTTCACGAAGTTTAAAGTCGCAAATTGCGAGAAATTTAAAATTTTGAAGAAAAATCCAGAAAGATCTGTGCGCGTAAAATTTTAACAGGTCCTTTATTAAAAAATACTTTTAGGGAGGTTTATCAAGGTTTAAGGAGCCCAATTCTTGTAGCAAAAAAATAAAATATACAGAATTAAAAGAAAAGAAAAAGAGTTTTTTAAAAAAGATTCTTCCAGTCGATTATGCCCCGGAAAACGAGACGATTACACGCATTAAACAAAAGATTATTAAATAAGCCTCTAAAGCTACTTCATAAAGATTTCATGAAAGAAAACAATTTTCCTAAAAATTACTCTCTTTTGCCGACAGCCATTTGGATTTTTTCCCCAAAACAAGAAAAACGAGATACGTCCTTACCTTATGCGAAAATTGAACTGGTTAAAGGTTTAAAAAAGGGGATAATACATGAAAGTTCCCCCGGGATGCTTTCCCCGGTCTATTGTTGCAGACATTCAAAAAAAATGCTTAGAACGCAAGTGTCTTGATTGTGCCGAGCAGATGTGTTTAAGAATATAAGCTGAAGAAGCAGTATATTTCAAGTGGTGTGGAATACAAAAACGGTTCTTGTTTTGGGGAAAGAAACAATGCAATACTTCGTACCAAAATTCGACAACCAAGATTGAAATAAGAACTTTAGTCGTTCTTAAAAAAAACTCATGATACATATTCAAATCGAAATCCAATATAAAGAACTTGATTATAAAAAATATCCTCAAAAAAAAATTCCCCCTTGGTTTAGAAAAGTTGCAAGTACAATCGTGAAATACAATCCTGCACTTCGGGGGTAAGGGAACAAGCTGTTCTGTACGGTTTATATTATAAGATACAAAATACCTTGGTTAATCAATTCCTACTGCCATTTCAGATTGTCCTCGAAAAGATCCAGTTTATCCTTTGACCTAAAGTTCCTTATTTCAAATAATTAAATTAATCCAAATTCAAAAGTTTCCCCCTTCATTAGCGACGGACCATCTACCCAATATCGAAACTTTGGGTGTTCTATTTTTGGCGTAAAAATTTTTTATTTACGACACTTCCTGCTGGAACTATACTGGGAAAGGGAGGAAAGGGCTCCTGATGGTGGGTGGGTGTTTGAAGCGGACAGCAGACAAAATTGTCCTTTAGGTGAAGATATCCCAATTATCATTGGTTAAGTATAGGCAAATATAAAAAAACATAAAGTCATATATGTTCAACTAAAGATTTTGAAAGTCTAGACATTATTTTGAAAACAAAATTAATCGTTTTAGAGGGGGGGCTTTCAGACCAGAATACTTGGTCAGCCAGTTCTTCAAATGTTTTAAACTTTGAAACTGACCTGCAGTGTTTGTGGAGTCCCGAAGTATGCTGCCATTATCATATTGGAACACTACCCCTTAATTGTATCCTTTATTGGCTTTTATTCTTTTTTTGTAATTCCTACTCATAATTTTCCAAACCAAATAAAATGGGTATTTCTAAATACAATTATTAGCTTGTCGTTTATTACAGTGATTATATTCGTCGATGAAGAACCGAAGTTAAAAAAACAGAAGACAATCAAGACGAGGGAAAAACGGAGGCGAGGAGGGGGTCAAACCCCTTGGGTATTTTTAAGTGGGTATAAAAAAAAACGATGCTTCACTCTCTATAAAGTTGGCGATTATTTAGTTGTACGATTTGAAGGCAAAAAAAAAATTTTTTAAACATTTTATTGGCCTTACTACAAATGTTATTGATTCGTAATTATGAAAAAATTTCTTAGAAAATCTCTTTTAAACTTTGTTTCGTATATCCACCAGTCAGTGACATTTGGACTAGTGGAGAAAAAAAAATATTGAAAAATTTTGGATGTACCATTTATTGACAAAGAGGGTTTATTTTTTTTAAAGTCTTGTTTATTAATTATAACATTTGTTAATTTCTAAGCATACTTTCTTATATTAAGTTTATTTGCATTTTAACTATAATGGGTGAAATTTTATTGTTTTTTTTCTTAAAAAAATTTTTTACTACATAAACTATTTCCCCCACGGAATAAATACTGTCAACTCGAAGCAATTAAATTTACTACTTTAATTTTTTAAAATTTTCCCAATTATTAATTATACCATCTAATAAAAAATACTTTGTACACAATCTTGACAATATTTAGATTTTTAATTGGAATTTCAAAAAATCAACTCCTAGACTAGTGGTCACGGGCCGTGTCATTTACATTTTTCATAATAATTTACAAAATGATGTTTTTGATTTCTGTCAGTATCGTTACATTAAATGCTATATCTATCAAATTTAAAGTTCAATAAATTTTTTAAAGTATTTTGGGATTTAAAAAAAATTTAATTGACTAAATGCCCCTGAAACCCTGAACGACCCATATATATATATATATATATATATATATATATATATATATATATATATATATATAACCTAATTTTTAAGTTCATTTTTTTCCTGGGGAACCCCCAAACCCCAAGTTCTATTTTACTAAAGTTTTTCCCTTGGGGAATGGCATTTGGTATACATTTAGTGTCGGTCTCATGTCTCAATATTTTTTAATTTTTTTAATTGTACGCCACCACTGGGTAGTAACCAGTTAGTTCTGTTTTGGGCTGCCACAGTGGTGCCGTGGGTCCCCTGGCACCCCACTAGTCTAAAAAAAATTTTTGTATTTAAAATTGAAAATTATTTTTTTATTAAGGTTCAATTTAAAAATTACACGGGCCCTTCTCAAAAATGGGTATGGTAAAATCAAAATTAAGATCCACAATCCCCAAAGACGTTTAGAAAATCTCCTGGTTCCATTTGTGGAACGGAATTAAAATATTGATATAAGTACTGTGATAAAAAATTTTCCCAAATTGTACCTTATGAAAGAAGAATATTTTATAATAAATAATATATAATGTACTCGGTTTTTTTATTATTTCTTAAATATTTCCCAAACATTCAAAAAAACTTATTCTTATTAATTTATTAATAATTTATTTTATTAATAACAATGTTTTTAATATCGATATATTGTTATTCATAGTTTTTTAACTTCTTTTTACTCCTCTAAGGGGAACATTTACTCATCCCAGATATTTTTAGATATAAAAGGATTGAGTTCTGGGGGAAACCCCTTTTCCCATTTTTTCCTCTGGTTCTCTTAGGTTCTGTGTTTTCCCCCACAAATTTCCGGACAGCCCGGCGGTCGCAAGTAACACTGCCTTTTGCATAGCCTTATACAGATGTTCACCGAGGCCTAGTCCCTTGATGTTTTGTAAAATAGTTTTGGTATAATGCCAGTTGTTGATAAAATTATGGGGATCGTTTGGACGTTATTCATTCCCCACTGTCTTTTTATTTTGTTCTAGGTTTCTGTATTTGAATCTTTCATTGTACTTCTTCCGTAGGTTGTTGTTGTTCAGGATAGGACATGGATCAGTGTTTTTTCCTCCCAACTTTATCCACCAATACAATATCTGGTCTATTGAGTAATAGTTTGGTCTGTAAGTACAGTTCTGTCCAGTACAATTTAAATTTATTGTTTTCGAGAATAGGTTCCAAGTATACTTAAAGTAAGGCAATTTTTTCATTCTATAAAAGCTTTAGCTTCTCTGCCAATTGTTTATGGAGTATCTTGGCTGCTGAATCGTGTCTTTCCTTATACTCGATGCTGCAAATGCTTGGCAACCCGTTATATGCTGGATTGTCTCCGATGTTTGACATACATATCTGCATCGATCGTTCCCTATAGACGGGTCTCTAACGATATGCTGCAGATAGTTTTCGTCGGAATAACCTGGTCCGATAGCCAATAAAACCTGCAGTCTCTGGGAACATCTTCCCCGACGTCAGCCAGTAGTTCGACGCGAACTTGTCGACATTTTCTGGCTGACCTCATTGGGAGTGACGTCCATGAAGAGCTCCCAACCAGGCTTGCAGCTTCTCCTGGTCTGTTTGATGGTGTCTGCGCATTATTATTATTAGTATTATTATTATTATTATCTCGGCACCCACACCAGCTTTACCCTGCGCACGCCTATGTAGTTCTGCTTACTACGTACCAAAACAAGCAGAATTAGAACTAAGAACTAGTTCTGGTTAGTAGTTACCAGAACCAACCAAAAAGAAGAGGCATTTATTGGCCAACGTAATTGAGAATACACCTAATGCAAAATCTTACTAGAGTCCGATTTAAAGAAGAAACTACGCTCCACCCATACGTTGTTAAATTTGAAACAGAGCGACGAGAACGGGAATAATTTTAAAGTGAGAGAGAACAACGCATACTGATGACGCTAATGGCCTTTTCAACTTTAAATCGGACTTTAACTGTTTTTTTATGTAATAAAATAATAAATTAGGAAAACAAAAATTTTGATTTTTATAGGAAATATTGCCCCTTACAATGAGAAAATTTCCCAAAACAAATGCTACTGCATTCAGATGCTCCAAAATTCAGAACGTGGTTCCTAACGCAGAAGAAGATGTCGATTTTTTTATGGCCAAATCGTTGAAACATTGCCTTCAGTGATTCTAAATACATTTTTAAAGGTTGCGTCGTGCCATAGAAAAATATGCCAATACGCACCCCAGCATTGTTACCAAAAACGCTATTTAAGCCTATGCTTAATACTAGTAATGCGACTCGAGTCACTCGAGCAATTTTACTACCTCACTCGAGTTTTCGAGTCACTCGAGTAAAATCTGAGAGTGAGATTTTTTTTAGCAATTTTAAACAAAAACGTTTATTATTTTATATTTTTTTTACCAAAGTGTCGCGAACTATGAGATGCAAGTTTAAACCTGTGTGTCTTAGTTTGTACAGGGTGAGTCAACGATAGAGTAAAGTTCATTATTTCATTGGTTTCAAAAGTTATGAGAAAATAGTAAATACAAAAGATGTAAAGATTCTTAGGATGCACAATTTAAAATTATTTTAAAAGTATGCAGGGTGGCTCAAAAAGCGTGACGATAAAATTTTTTTTTTTTTAATGAAACACCCTATTTTTAAATTTTGTTTTGAATTCCTTTTAAAATTCTTCAACTTTTATTAATAATAATGCATACCAAAAACTAATAGTTTTCCAATATTTCAATTTTCAAAAAAGAAATTAATTTTCACACTTGCAAAATTACGATAGCTCCATTATTTTGAAGACTATTGCATAACATTAGGTTGCCATGACAAAATGACATTGTCAAATTTTAAAAAAAACATCTGAAATATTAAAATTTATTGTGGTGCCCAGAAAATTTTAAAAAAAAATAAGTATGGATTTTCCCTAAAGCTGAATTAATTGATGGTTAATATTGGGTGAGGAGCAAAGAAATACTTTGTTGGCAGTAAGATTTTACAAGGCAAAAATTCCCTTATGGTACCGACTAGGCATCTTTCAGTGTTAATGGAAGGGTTTTAAATGCTAGTGGTAGTATTGAATAAAAAAACGAAAGTGGTAAACCGAATGTTACCAATGAAAAAAAAGAATTGAATTTTACTTCAGGTTCAATGTCCCCGGGTCAGTACCGTCAAGTAGCTGGCTTTTGGATACACCCCAATCTACCGTTAACCGCACCACTAGAAAACATATGATCCCTTCCATGGAACTACACAAGAATTTCCCCTAGACTGCGATTTTGAACAAAGGGTAAACTTCGCACCGTTATAAATGAAAAATAGAGGCCGATCCAAATTTTTGTCTAAAATAATGTTTTCGATGAAGCTATTTTTCGCAGTAATGGGTGCATTAGTAAACATCATTTTTATTATTCACAGTTAACCGGTCTGGTGGGGGAGTCAAAACCATTGGTCCTTAATGTGTGTTGTGGAATAAAACCCTTTAATGTTATTGGACCATATTTTTTCGCGAAGCAGTTAAGGCCTAGATATTAAACTTTTGCAGAATGATTTAAAAAACCCCTTTTAATTTGTACTTGAAGATCAACAAATTGGTTTCAGCAAGTTGAGCTCTTCTTCATCAGTTTAAAATTTAAATAACCTTTTACAGAAATGGATCGTGAGGTGGTTCTTTGGGCTTTCCCCCTAGTTTTCCCCTTTGGGGATGTTAGTGTGTTTATGAATCCCTACAACAGAAGATAAAAAAAATGGATTGGCCCTTTTGGGAAAGAATACTTTAACTAAAAAACTTAAAGAAAATATAGAAAAATTTAAACATGTATCATTTTTAGAAGGCCTTTTTAAAAAATTTTTTTATTAATAATAATTAAAAAAAAGGGTTAATTTGTGAAATTAGTTATTTTTTTATTTTTTACTTTTTCTTAAATTTTAAAAATTTTAAAGGGCCCAAAACTAATGTTATGCAAATTTTAAAGAAAGAAAAAAGGGGTTAAATATTGGAAAATTAAAATAAAAGCAAAATAAAAAATGGTTAAGCCCCTCCAATAAAAGGTTTTTGGGTTTTTGTAAGATCTTTTAGAAAAAAATAATAATATTTTCGTTTAAAAAAAAGATTTTTTAAATTTTAAAAAGGTCCAAAAAATAACTTTAATTTTTCCCCCCTTTGCATCTAATTTAAAATTCCTTTGCCTATACACGTCCCTTGAATGCTTTTATCAAAATGGTGATTCCTTCAAAAAAAAATGGGGTTTTTTCTGTTTTTTGCAAGATTTTTTTTTCTTTTTTAGAAAAATTGAAATATTGGAAAATTTTTTGGGGTTTTGGTTCATTATTATTAATAAAGTTGAAGAATTTTAAAAAAAGGGGGGTTTCATTTAAAAAATGTATGTTTTTTTTCGTCAAAAAAGGGCCCCCTGTATACTTTAAAATAATTTTTTAAAATTTTGCATCCTAAGATCTCTTTTGTATTTTTCTATTTTCTCATAACTTTTGGGAAAACCAAGGGAAAAAATGGGAAATTTTTCTCTATCGTTGACTCACCCTGTACCAACCGGCTAGAAAAATCAAATGCAAAACAAAATGGGGGAAGTGACATCTAGTAGAAACTATATGCGCCGAGTTGATAAAGGCTCGAGTGCATAGAGACTCGGGTAATATTTTTTTCAATCGAGTACGAGTTTCACAAATTCACTTGAGTGACTTGAGTAAAAACAGGGCTGGAGTCGCATCACTATTTAATACTCTTTTAAAGATTTTTGGTAACAAAACAAATACCCTTACATGCATTACTCAAGAATACTAAAATGATTGGAGGTTTTGCCCACTGCTACTAACTTCATGACTAAAGCCTTTTTGGGCGGCATAAAAATGTTTCTAAAACTGTTGGAAACTGCTTTTAAATCATGTTTTTTTAAACGCGCAACTTGAAAAGCATAAGTAGTTTCTGGCGTAGTTAAGGAGGTATTTCCTCCCCTCCAGCAAAATATTTTTTTTCTATTTTTTTACAATGTATTATCACAAAGTACTGGACTACTCAATCCGGCATTTAAAAATATTATATTTTAAAACATTGTTTTTAAAAGTTTTAAATTTAACTGGCAATTTGTTTCTATTGAATTTTCCTACGCTGCAAAAACTCCGACCATTCCATTTCTCCGTAACATCCAATAGTCCTAATAATTCTTTAAGAAAATAATGACAGTTTAAATATATACTTTTTAAATATAATAACTTTATTATTCGATATGATCACATTGATATTATTTACCCAGACTTTGGGGCGATATTTTTACTATCTACCTAAATGTACATACTCTTTGATAACCTAATTATTCAAACCAAAACACTTTATCGAAAAACAAGTACTTTTAATGGGATCACAATTCTCTTAATAAAAATACAGGTTATCTATGTATTAGTTTGTTTTTATTTTATTAATACTTAAATTGTTACTAATTTTATCCAAATTGTGGTACCCTTTTGGTGGTATCAAAAAACATCCAAAATAAACTTGTATACATTTTTTTTCTATCTGTACCAACAACCGAAATACAGAGGTGTAGACGAATCAAGTTAGGCGATTTTTTTTCGCGAAAATTAAACTTGAGAACGTGCCATCAGATTTGCTCTATCTCTTTTAGTTTTCCCAATATCCTAAAAATCTATCGAAACCGCGCCACCTTGCTTATTATTAATTTACCATATACCAGATGCACGTAAAAAATTTTCAGCGAGGATGTGGTTTATGGTGAAGCTGGTTTATGCCATTTTAATAACCATTTGTATGAAGGATACCAATAAATCTGGTTTTTATTAGAGAACTGTGGTGATAATCTTATAAATTTGTTTTACTAAAATAGAAAAAAATTAATATTTTACTTCAAATACAATTTTTTTTTTTTTTTTCACTACAGTAAATAAAATATCATTTCGGTTATCCACAAATAAACGATTTCTTTTATTATTACCAAATTAGCAGCCTAAATTAATTTTGCTGTTTTTTTTTGTGATCTTACCTAAACTGAATAAAGAATCCTGCTAGAAAAAAAAATTGCAGAGCAGTGTAAGTTATTTTTGGAAACTTACTGTTTTATTTATTTCAATATCATTTTTATTCAAAAATAAAATTACGACATTTTAAAACCCTAAATAATACTACAAGCGTTATTTTGTAACTTGTGTCTATGCGACGTACTAAACCCTGAACAACACTGCTGGTGTTTGTGGTGTGACTGGTGCGTTGATCTGCTAAAGCTTGGTTGACTTTTGCTGTTCGAAATACAACCTTTTACCTAAAAGAAAAAGTGTTGAATAATAAATATTTTTTAATTTTTATATTATATATATATATATATATATATATATATATATATATATATATATATATATATATATATATATATATATATATATATATATATATATATATATATATATATATATATATATATATATATATATATATATATATATATATATTTTATAATAAGGGTGACATAGAAAAAGTACATTGCATAGTGCCACACAATAAAGGACACTAAAATAAGAAAAAAGTTCCCATGACCACGGGTCCGCAAGGCCTTCGTTTAAAAGATACGGGGTGTTGAATTTTAGTTTGTTTGTTTTTTTGAATATCCCTATTGAATCGGTCGTAATTTTTTTGCTATACACTGTATGTCATTCTCGACTGAAAAAATTTGTTACTCCTTCTTTTATACTTAAGAAAGGTATACCTTGTTCAAGTCGGTAGAAGCAATGGTTCCAGTACAAATGCACGCAAATTATTCAAAAGCGCCAAAGTAACCTTTGCAAAACCAATGATAAATAACATATTGAATAATGTGTCATAATGACACTTGTCAAACTAATGTAATAATTGTTAGAGGTATTTTGTGTTTTGATTAAGTTTTTCATTGGGTTTTTCACTGATTATTCAAAATTGCTTTCAAAAATGGTTCACTTCACTTTTGAAGAATACAGGGACATGATTGTGTGTTACGGCGAAGCTAGATCAAATTCTTACGAAGCTCAACGTATCTATCGAGAAAGATATCTTTTAAGACAAGTTCCTAATGTTCGAACATTTATTAATGTGCATAGGCGTTTGGGAGAAGATGGATGTTTTAGAAAACCAAAATTGGATAGTGGGGTTTCCAGAACTCGTCGCACTGTGCGAAACGAAGAAACCGTTTTACGAATGGTAGAAAATAATCCGAGAGCAAGCACCAGGAAAACAAGTTCAGCGGTGCGAAACCTCAACCGTGAATCAGTTAGACAAATTTTCAAAGAACAACTCCTTCGCCCATATCATTTCCAAAAATTCATTCACTATTGGAACATGACTTTTTACCTCGTGTACAATTTTGCGAATGGTTGCAAAACCAAAGACAAAACATTATTTCATCAATTTTGTTTACCGACGAAGCTGGTTTTAGTCGTGATGGTATTCTGAACCTACATAACATGCACTATTGGAATGATGAAAATCCTCATCAAACTGTAATTCGAAGTCACCAATATGGGTTTTCTATTAATGTGTGGGCAGGTATAATCGACAATTACTTAATTGGCCCATTTCGATTGCCCAATCGATTGACAGGTGTACTGTATCGAAATTTCTTGGAGAATGATTTAAACACATTATTAGAGGATGTCCCATTGGATATTATTGGAAGAATGTATTACATGCATGATGGGGCGCCAGCTCACTTTTCTCGAGTGGCAAGGGAATATTTGGACAGGAGATTTGGAAATACGTGGATTGGTCGAGGGGGGCCTGTAGCTTGGCCAGCTCGTAGTCCCGATCTTAATCCCATCGATTTTTCACTTTGGGGATTTATGAAAAATGAAGTTTATGCAGTAGAAATACATAATGAAGAACAATTATGGATAAGAATTATGGAATCGGCAGATAGATTTCGTAATAACCCAGGAATATTTCAAAGATGCCGTCAATCATTAAGAAGGAGAATGGAAAAATGTATTGAAGTACAAGGGCAACAATTTGAACATCTTCTAAAAACTTGAGGTTTTGTTTTAATTAATCATATTTTTAGCATACCATTAAAATGTAATTGTTGATTTATCATTGTTGTTTGCAAATAAATTAAAAAAAAAAAAAAATTCAACACCCGTATCTTTTAAACGAAGGCCTTGCGGACCCGTGTTTATGGGAACTTTTTTCTTATTTTAGTGTCCTTTATTATGTGGCACTATGCAATGTACTTTTTTCTATGTCATCCTGTATATATATATATATATATATATATATATATATATATATATATATATATATAAAAAAAAAAAAAAAAAAAGCGTGTCCAAGGTAAGAAGGGCCAGTATGGGGATCTCCGAAACGGTAAGAGATAGATGGTAGTTTAAATTTGGCGAAGTTGCATATTGGGGAGCTCAATAATACACCGTTAAAAAATTGAAGTTATCTTTTGTACTTTTAGAAATATGGCGAAAAAACTGAAATTTGCGATTTTTGTTTTAATTTTTTTACTAGATAATTTCAAAAGTTAGAAAAAATCTAAAATATGAAACTACAAATTTTCGAAAAATTTTTGAAAAATAATTTTATCGAAGAAAAAACAATAGAAAAATTTGGGCCAAAATTAATTATGCCGCGATTTTTTTTGTTCATCCAGAAAATATTCCAGCCGCTTCGTACACCCAACAACTCTTTTAAAAGATAAGAACTGGTCTATCTAAGTTTTGTATTTTACCGGAAAAATTTATCTTACCCCATCTTTTTCCTTGAGATTTCCATCACTTTTCGATTCTGGTATATTCCGATAATCGTGATTACAGTTGTGTTTACCTAGTTTTTTTGCGTACTTGTACATTGCTCGTCCGAATTCGGGTGTTTCCGGGGGACTGTTACTATTCTAAAAAGAAACAAAAGTTGTTTATTGATGTTTACGAGGGTGATTTGATAAGTACTAAGCCTCACACATAGATGGCAAAAGAATAAGATGAGAACTTTGGGGAAAATGACTTCGGTAACGGAATAAAAGTATAAAAATATCGATATGAAAAGTACAGCAAAGTAAAGTTAGGAGTGATCAATTAATCCTCGTATATACAGGTTGGCTAAGCGAAATGGAGCGAAGCTACTTATTGAGTAGATTATATATTTTTTACTTACTTGCTTTGGGAGTTCTATTTGAATAGGTACTGTATCAATTTCTACTTTCTTTACTGGAGTGTCTATAATTCCGGGAATGTAATTAGATTCTGGGGGCCTCCTTACCAAAATACCTTGGTTGACAGGAAGTGGAGTACTTATAGAACTACTACTGCTGCTAGGTACACTAAGTTCAATTGATTTAATTGTCCTGAAAAAGAAAAGGAAATACAAGGAAATGCTAAGAAGCTTTGTCAGAGTTAAAACTACAATGAATATTTCATACTAATAAATTTAAGCCAATTAGAAGCCTTGATCTAAACGCGTTGTCATGGCAACACAAAAGTTTGTTGTATGTATATATTTAACACATTACTTTGAAAGTGTTAGACACTGTTATGGTTATAATAATACTAAAATTTTGGACTTTCATTGTGTTTATTAATTAAAAGTGATGTATCTCCAACCGTTTTCAACAGCTGCCATATATTTAAAATATTAATACTAGGCTTGCTTAATATATTTTGGTTTGTTTACAATTGTTACAGCTTCTTCAAATTTTCTTTTCTTTTAGTGGGTTTCTTTATGAATAATTTATGCTTTCAATCATTGTATGTGATGTTGTTTTGACAATGCTTGTTCTGCAATCCCTGACTTCGACATTTCACCTCATTCCGTATGTTTTTTTGTGTTTTTTAACTCTAATTTTAAGTTATCTTTTTGTTTTTCCGATGTATACTTCACCACATTCACAGGGAATTTGGTAGATACAGTCATTATTTGAAACATTGTTGTCCTGTCTCGTCTTGATAGAATCCTACTTAGAGTGGTTTGGGATTTAAATGCCGTTTTAGTATTATACTAAATCGCGATTTTGCGGATCTTTTCCGAAAGATATATACGGAATTGTCATAAATATTTGGTCTTGTTAAGTCATGTTTAAGTTAGATTTTTTTGTCCAACTTTGATATTTTTCAATTATTTCCTTAACCAGTCTCTCACTGTAGCCGTTTTGCTTAAGATCCCTGGTTATATTACTTATTTCATCTTGCAGGGATCCCTTATTGTTACATAAGGTCATTGCGCGGTTATATAAAGTATGTATGACCCTTTGTTTCATTCCGTTATAGTGTTTAGAATTCTGGTGTAAATATTGTCCACAACAGTGTGGGTAGGTTTTCTATATACCGATTTTTGTATATGTCCATTATTTCGTTTGACTAGAACGTCAAGAAAAGGTATAGCCGAATTTTGCTCCTTCTCCATAGTGAATTTGATACAGGGTCGAAGGCCTGTATCAAAGAAACCTTCAAGTTCTTTGTCGTTACCTGTCCATACAATAAAAGTTTCATCAACATATCCTAGCCAAACTTTTGGTTTAATTAATGCAGTTTTAATTTGCGTTTTTCCCAAACACTTCCATATAAATAATTGCTTCCACTAGAGAGGGCGATAAATCCATGAGAAATCTATCATCCTTTGCATAGTACTCACCTTTAACTTGGAAACGGTTGGAGATACATCGCTAACCGGAACGTTGTGTATCAATTAACAAATAAAAACAATGGACGTCCGAGGTTTTAGTGTTATTGGATCCTATAATTTAATATTTACCGAATATCCATCTTATTGACACTTGGAATCGATGGCGTCTTCGTCGGTGATGCGTTCGGGGAATTGACAGTAGTACTAGCCGCACTTGCGCTTACGCTAGGGCTTTCCTCGTCCTTCCACTCGCCGTCGCCATTTTCCTGTGAACCCCAATTGCATGTGGGCGATCCAAAATAGTGTGCTGGATCCCACAGAGATGTTGTTGCACCTTCGGAATTTGATCTTCCTTCTAGGACAAAGTTAAAGAAGAATACATGCAGGGTGTCAATTTGAAAACTCCCACTCTTAATATCTTTCTTGCAGTTAAAAATATGAAAAATCGAAAAGACACGTCAATTTTATCTGTAAGGGGGACACTTTTAATGAATATTTTTAGCCTTCTTGTTTTAACCCTATAGGAGGGGTAGGAGTCACCCTTAGAATCATAAAAGAGAATGGGGGTAGTGGCACATTGTTTTAAAGGGCGTTTAATTCTCTTTTCAGTGGTATCCTACTTTCTCGCTTTTTGTCCAGAGGTTTCCGAATAATCGCGTTTCAAAGTTGCAGAAACAATTAAACTTGCCTCCATTGAGATTTTGGTTTTAGATGGCACCGTTTTAAATTTATTTTGGGATTGGCAAAGTAACCTCGCAAAATTTACATAAAAAAATAATCTAATAAAATTTCGATGGTATTACGAGTACCTAGTTAATTTGCGTTTATTCGATGTCTTATCGCTGAAATTCCACGAAAAGCCTTGTTATTTTATCAACAAATTCTAAAAATACGTTGTTAAAAGAAGATTGTCAGCAAATTTAAAAGATGTTAGGAATATTATTGTTAATTCGCTTTTGCTTGTTGGACTTATCAGTGATAACTTCTAGTAAGTGCACAAAGTGTGAGAATGGTTTATCCTCTTCAAGAAAGAACTGAAATTATTTTTATTTATGGAGAATCGAAATCGAAATCCTAAAGTAGGTAGGTAGGTAGGTCTAAAGTGAGTGAATTTTTTACGCCCTCCACTGCGACCGCTCGATCTATTGTGGCTCACACCCTTTTATATTTCTCCCAATAGGATCAGACTTCTAATGAGTCCGATACATGATACTATTACTCGAGAAGATAAACCCACTTGGCGATTCAATTTCGTACGACGTTGCGCATGCCGTCACTCGATGACAAAAATTCTGCTTGTCGGTTGGGAAAGCAGTGTTTAAAAGCCTTTTTTAACGTTTATTGTATTTTGGCATTACTTATGATTATTATATATTGGTGTATGAGATATTCTATGATTATTATAATAGTATGTAAAATATTTCCTTAATTGTATGTGGGATTTAGGATCCGTGCTATGATAATAAGCCTTTAAATATAAGGTATAGAATAAATAATATAAATGCCCGTTTGACGTTGATAAAGGCTTAAAAAACCAACAACAAACGATAATAATTATTTAAAGTATTTTAATTTAAACATATGCAATATGAAAAGTCTAAAGGCTTGTTAATTAATAATAAACTAATAACACTTTATAGCGCAAAAAAATGATTTATGGTTTTTATTTAAATAAATTTAGTTACCTACTTTAGACTTCTGCAGAAAAATATCAGTAGTACATATTTTGTTATGTTGCAAAAAAATAAAATAAAACAAAAGTAGAGGATTAATATACAGCGTATTGTGACAATTTTTAAAATTTTTATTGAGTTTTATGCGCTTTACCTACCTATAAAGGATAGTCTATATTTTTTATATTGCTTATGGGTAGAGGTGTTAAGAAAATGACACTGTAATGTTTAACAATTCTGTTTATTTTTTTAAGAATATATTAGTACTTAGAAAATTAACAAATTTACACAAGAAAATCAAATTTAATTAATTTATTTTATAATTTTCGTCATTTTTCTCTTTCTTACTTTGTTTTTTTTAATATCTCTATTTAACATTAGAATTTTAAAATACAGATGTGGCTAAATCCATTTGCGATTTTAAATAATTTTTAGTCAACTTTAATGACTGCCCATTAAAATTGTTAAAAATGTGGTCGAGTTCCTTACGCTAAGATACAAAATCTGGGTTTGGCTTCAAAAAATAAATAAACAATACACTAAATCCATCGAACATCTAAACCGAAATCGGAACGCCATATTAAAACCAAAAAATACGAAAGGAAAAAATTAAAACTCGCTGTTTCTGGGGAAATTTGTCATCGAGTGACGTCAGGCGTGCGAGAGAGATAGGCTTATCTCATGCGCGTGGGTTTATCTTCTCGAGTAATAGTATCATGAGTCCGATACTAGATTGGGAGAGAGTTCTTACTCTCTTACTTGTGTCGCTACTGGACACAAGCACAATATCTGTTCTGATGTGTTCTGGTGTCCCTGTCGCCTGGAGAGTATGACGAAGAGACGGTTAGATCCGTCATGCCCTCCTCTCCCTAGTGACGTGTGTAGCTACAAGGTCCTTGTTACAGGAACCAGATGTTCTTTCAGAGGCCGCATCTCCGGCCTTACCCTATGAAAACGGTCCCATCCGCTTTCTGTTTAAAGCCAGAGAACCCTTTTCCCTATAAAGGCGGTTCTGTCCGCCTTCTGTTTGGATTCAGGGATCCCTTCCTAAGCACCTGTTTGTTTGGGATGGATTAGCCCTTCCCCTTGAGATGGCGCGGATTCACCCGTTTCGGTCGGCGCACCTTTGTCCGCTTGTGACCTTGAGTGGCACCTCTCGAAACGGATTTATCCGTTTCGGTCAGCGCACCTTTGTCACTTTTTTCCTATGAAAGCGGTTCTGTTCGCTTTCTGTTTGGAGCTAGGGAAGTAATAGTCCACCACGGCAGAGCCCCGCATTACCGCAGTAAGGCTAGATACTCTGAGAGGTCGCCCTGTATCTCAGAAGCACCGTTGGAGACACCTGTTTAAGGCACAGGATGTCATTCACTCATCAGCACGGTATGCTAACACCCTGAGTTAAGCCTTGTGTTCTTCTTAGCTTCGGATCCCGTTCCATACGCTAGTCAAAAGAGTTGCCGATAACCAGCAACTCCAGCGCATGTTCCAAAAGATCCTAGTGGGCCCAACAACGACCACGACGTGTGAACACAGCGGTTGGGTCTATCGTAAAGTAGGTCACAGATATGTGCTTGATTTGATGGCAAAGTTCTCCGAAACTGGTTCGGTGCGTAATAAAAAAATAACCTACGAGCAATGAATGAAGGAGCTCACATTGAGATTTTGGGATTATTTGTTGCAGAGCTCACCAACTCCTTGCGGACAGTAGCAGAAAGACAGAAATATCACACAAGACTTTAAGAAAAGCACTAAAAATGCATTACCTTCTTCCATACAAAATGCAGATACTTTAAGAACTCTATGACGATGATATTGATAGAGGAATAGAGTTTTGTAAATTCGTGAGTTGTCAATGCCACTCCTAATATTCTGCCGAATATCAGTTTCAGCGATGAATGGTGGCAAAGATCTCCGAAACTCGTTCGGTGCGTAATAGAAAAAGAAATAACCTACGAGTAATAAATGAAGGAGCCCACATTGAGGTTTTGGGATTATTTGCTGCAGAGCTCACCAACTCCTTGCGGACAGTAGCAGAAAAGACAGGAATATCACACGAGACTATAAGAAAAGCACTAAAAATGCATAAACTTAATCCATACAAAATGCAGATACTTCAAGAACTTTATGACGATGATTTTGATAGAGGAAGAGAGTTTTGTAAATTCATGAGTTGTCAAGTCAACGCCCTCCCTAATATTCTGCCGAATATCTGGTTCAGCGATGAATGTTCATTTTTTCTAAATAAAAATGTTAACAAACAAAATTGTCAATATTGGAGTGATGAAAACCCACATATTTTTCTTTTTGAACCACATTCCCTTTTAAGATTCTAACGGCCGAGTGATGATCGCTTTGTTAAATTTAGCAATGGATTTAGCAATTGTTAAAAGTTAACAACGGTTTAGAATGTTTAACAAAACGTCATTATCAGTGTTATTCAATGATTTTAGTAGGCAACCTGTCAAAATCTGACATTTTATTAAACATTCTCAACCGTTGTTAACTTTTAACAATTGCTAAGTCCATTGCTAAATTTAACAACGCGATTATCACTCGGCCGTAAGGGTGACATCTACCCCTCCTAGGGGGCAAGAAGGCTAAAAATATTTATTTTGATTCGCACCCAAAAACCGATTAGCCATCCGCTTAGGTATCCACATCGCGCAGTAGAAACCCGCCTTAAGACATACAATTCAGGCAGCTGACCAAACAGACATTTTTAAATCTGTAGGTAATTTTTTACTTACCGGGCCCTCGGCCGATTTTATTGAAATTTTGTATACCGGGGTTTTTTGGGGCGCTGATAACGAATCTAAAATCAAATTTTGTCCAACTCTATTTTTGAGTTATAACGCGCCACTTCAACCTAACCTGCAAAAATTTCCTAAAATTCCTCCTTCTTAAAACTGATTACACCGAAATTGGAAGATTTCATGGAAATACAATTTTTATTTTATAAGATAAATTTAATTTCACCTTCATTTAACAAATATTTTTAATAAAAAATTTACAACAAGCACTTCCCAAAAATATTATTTTTACTTTTAAAAATGTCAACAAAATTGTCTAGAGATTTTAGACTGTTTTATGTTGGTACGCCATGGACCCGCGAAACAATTGAATGGCCTACTTTATAAATTTAAATTGTTTTTATTTTTTGCGGTTTAAATTAAAAAAGTAAGCGCATTCAATTGTTTCGCGGCTCCCTAGTGTACCAACATAAAATTGTCTATAATACCTAGACAATTTTGTTGACATTTATTAAAGAAAAATTTTATTTTTTGGAAAGCGCTTTTTGTGCTTTTTTTATTAAAAATAATTGTTAAATAAAGGTAAAATTAAATTTATCGTATAAAATAATAAGTGTATTACCATAAAATCTACCATTTTGTGTGTAATCAGTTTTAAGAAGGAGGAATTTTAGGAGTTGGTGCAAATTTGAGGTTAGGTTCGAGTGGGGCGTTATAACTCAAAAACTAGCAAAGTCCGACAAAATTTGACTTAAGATTCTTGATCGGCGCCCCAAAAAACCCCTTTATACAAAATTTCAATAAAATCGGCCGTGGGCCGGGTAAGTAAAAAATTAAAAATCTGTATAATAATTTGTAAGTTTTTAGCTTAAATTTACCTCGACTACTTAACGTAGTTTTAACAGGAGAACTAGCAATACTCCTCCTAGCGACATCTCGAAACGTTATAGGAGAATAGACCACCGCCCTACTAACCAGCTCCTTAGGGCTTGTTGGGGTTGAATTAGTTATCGTTTCGGGTCTTGCTATTTCTTGAGACGTCGAGAGGTTGTCTGGTTGCAGTCTTGGTACAGGGGTTCTACACTCTCTGCCTTGGAGCCAGTAAGTTTTCATATTACCTAAAAATTGTTGTACTTATTAACAGGATTATTCAACGAGGATTGAACTATTTGTGAAATTGCCACCTTGTGTATTTTTTCCGTAAAATCTGAAAGAATACTTAAGAAGATGATTTAAATTAACACAACGTTTTCCCTTATACACATTCTAGCTCTACAGATTATACTTTGCAAGGCCCGAGGTAGTTTAAAATGGTTTCGTTTTAGTTCATTTCCGTTATCGTGATTTTTTAAAAAGTTCTTTACAGGTATGTATCTCAGTTTCAAAAGTATATTTAGTCCAGAAAACAAACCATTTTGCTTAGCAATTTTTTCAAAATGCACGACTTTAAATTCTGACAATAGGTAGGAAATAGATCAAGGATCAAAATCTATATCATGCCGAAGGGCGCCTTTACCTTGGGGGTAGTAGCCAAACCATGGGTGGATTTTTTTATATTTTGACCCCAGTAATCGATAGAAAAATGATTTCGAAGCAAAAAATGTTCTATGCATTTTTTTGTTGTAAAATGCATACTTTTCGAGTTGTTCGCGATCGGTTTTAATCGTTTTTTTGCAAATAACTCGATAAGTATGCATTTTATCAAAAAACTGTAAATAACAAAATTGTAGCTTAAAAAAAACGAATAGATGTTTTTTTTTTAATTAATGTGGGACCAATACCAATACAATAAAGCTGTGGTTTGTCAAAGGTTAGCTGTAATTCATCAAACACAAATTTTCAAAGTTTCAAAGGCAAATAACGCAAAATCTACGTATTTTTTGAGAAAAAATAATAATTACTTTTTTGAAGCATTTGGAAAGAACTATCTTAAAAAAAAAGGTTTGTATCATAAAAGGTCAACTCCTCGTTTCATCTTCAACAGACGCTTTCGGATTGTCATACCAGATAGGGAGGACTGGAAAGAAGGCCCTCCAATCAAAGCCGATCATATCTGGTATACAGATGGCTCCTAGACCAACAAGGGAGTTGGAGCTGGCATCTATGGAGACAAGCCTAGAGAAAAGATAACCTTAAGTCTTGGTCAGCACGCCACGGTTTTCTAAGCAGAAATCGCAGCAATAATGCATTGTGCCGTGCTGATTAAAGAAAAAGGGAGCAAAGGAAAAAACATCGTCATTTACTCAGACAGCCAAGCGGCCCTGAAGGCTATCAGTTCTCCAAAAGTTAATTCCAAACTAGTGGGGGACTGTATACAGGCCCTGGATAAATTCGGCTTGGCAAACAAACTTACGGTAGCCTGGGTACCAGGCCACGAGGGCCACCCAGGTAACGAAGAGGCCGACGACCTAGCCAAAAGAGGATCAGCCATGGAAATGGTAGGCCCTAAGCCATTTTGTGGAATCTCGGCACGCCTCCTTAAAGCATCTATTAAGAGCTGGGTAGACAGAGCAAAGCAGTTCATTTAGACCTGCTCGGTCAAGTTTACCTCGGACCTACTGAGCCACAGTCGTAAAGTCGCAAGAATAACGGTAGGTCAACTAACAGGACATTGCAAACTCAACAAGCACCTGGAAAGAATAGGCCTGGTGGAGGATAGCTTGTGTAGGTTCTGCCAGGAGGCTGAAGGAACAGCCGTACATGTGTGGTGCCACTTTGAAGCACTATGTAGACTTAGGTTTACTAGGCTTGGTGAGGAAAAGCCAAAACCGGCAAGATATATGGAGTGGCCAGTGTCAAGACTCTGGAGTCTAGTTAAGAAGACGGGCCTGGACAAGGTACTCTAAAGAACGATAGGGGAAACCACAATAAATCTGGCAAGGTTGCAGGTGAAGGTCATTTTTGCCATCTCCGCTCAAATAATCTAATAATCTAATCTAATCTAATCATAAAAGATGACTGAATTATGAATAAAATAAGGTTAGACCAAAATTTTTTGAGTGCAAAAATCTTCGAAAACAACCCCATAATTACTACCCTAATTAAAATGTGTCCTAGCCCTTTTATAATTCTCTTTATTCATTGTATTATAAATACATCCTAAAATTTTAACCGATTTAAATGCTTAATTAAAAAAAATGGAACTGCAAGTGAAAATCAAATTTCAGAATTTTAATAAAAAATGACATTTTCTTGAAAATAACTCGAAAACTAAAGGAGATACGTAAAAATTACCAAGATATCAAATTGTAGCTCTTTGAACTACAAATATTTTATTATTTTTTTAATTTATTGTATGACGGAAATTAAGAGAGATATAAACGTTTAAAAGGGTGTGTATAGACGAGCACTACCTTTTTTTATAGTTTATATTGATTTCTGGGATATCAAATTAAAAGAAAAAATATTTTTTTCTCCAGAATAAAGATTTTATTATTATTTTAAAAAAATTTTACTTTTTTAGAGATTATTATGGAGAGCTAGTTTTGCTCCAAATAGTACAAAAACATGAAAGCATAAAAAAGGGTTAATTCTTTATAAAATTGAATTTTTTAAGTACTAAATAAATAATTATTTTTATGAAATTATAAAAATAGAAAATATACTTTTGAAAACATTGGCAACGCTTTATAAGATATATATATTTTCAAACTTTTTGGGTTTCGACGGACGGGTGTAGACATAAATTATTTGATTATATTACTTAAAACAGATAAGAAACTAAAAATTGCGTTTTATTAATTGACATTGACTTCTGACATGACTTTTTTTAAAATTACTGGTAAACGTACACAGTAGGTACCTTTAATATTTATAAAATATGTATAAAAAAGTAAATAAAACTTTTAGCCATATAGATAGGTTTTTATAGTTTATTTTGATTTCTGGGAATATCAAATTAAAGAAAAATTATAATAAATAACCAATAAATTTGAAATAACATATGTATCTTATAACGGGTTGCCAATGTTTCAAGTAAGTTTATTTTCATTTTTATATAATCTCATAAAAATAATTATTTTATTATAGTACTTAAAACAAATCAATTTTATAAAGAATTAAACCTTTTCATGTCTTTCCATGTTTTTGTTACTATTGCGAGAGCAGACTAGCTCCAATAATAATATCTAAAAAAAATAAAAAAGTATAATTTTTAAAATAATATATAAAAATCTTTATTCTGGAGAAAAGCCAAATAATTTTTCTTTTAATTTGATATTCCAGAAATCAAAATAAACTATAAAAACCTATCTATATGGCTAAAGTTTTATTTACTTTTTATACATATTTTGTAAATATTAAAGGTACCCACTCGTGTACGTTTACCAGTAACTATTTAAAAAAAAAGTCATGTCAGAAGTCAATGTCAATTAATAAAACACAATTTTTTAGTTTCTTATCTGTTTTAAGTAATATAATCAAATAATTTATGTGCTACACCCGTCCGTCGATAACCAATAAGTTTGAAATAACATATATATCTTATAACGCGTTGCCAATGTTTTCAAGTAAGTATATTTTCTATTTTTATATAATTTCATAAAAATAATTATTTTATTATAGTACTTAAAACAATTCAATTTTATAAAGAATTAAACCATTTTATGTCTTTTCATGTTTTTTGTTACTATTATTGCAAGAGCAGACTAGCTCTCCATAATAATCTCTAAAAAAAGTATAATTTTTTAAAATAATATATAAACATCTTTATTCTGGAGAAGAGCACTACCTTGTTTTAGCCCTTTAAAAAAGTAAGGGTTTTAAACAGTTTTAATATACAGGACCTTATAGCTCTTAAAAAAACCAACAAAATGGTTTTTTAAAGAACTTTATCACAAAACTGGGGGAGTTATGCTTAAAAAAACAATTTTTTGGAGCATTCTAAAAGCGATTCGATGCATTTTTCAAAAAATCCGAGGTTTTGTACTATTTTTTGCATTTTAATATTTAAAGGAGTGGATTTTTGAAGATTAAAAAATTACAAAATTAAATTAGTAATACTTTTAAGTAGTCACTGTGACACTATGTTAATTTTTCTAGGTAAACAATTTTTTTTATAAAATCATAATAAGGGTTAATTTTTAAGGGTTGAAATATATTAAATAATGTTTTAAAAAATTAAATACTTATTTTTTAATTCATATGAGCCTAATTTTATGTGACTTAAACTTTAATATGGAAGTTTTGTGTGTTTTTGCAATAAAGGGTAGGTATTTCTTTATTTAAGATAACTCTCCGATTTTTTGTGAAGTCAAAACCGACCGAGCCCGACCGGCATCATAATAAACTGAATGGGTTTTGAACGAATCTTTTCAAGTGAATGAATCAAATTAATCGATTCAGTAAGATTTGAACTTCCCACCTCTAGACGTGACTTTCCCGCCGCATGCACGCATCGACTCGCTCGCCCTCCGCCACTCCGCCCGCTACCCGATACCTCACGTCCGAGTGATGATCGCGTTGTTAAATTTAGCAATGGATTAGCAGTTTAGAATGTTTAACAAAACGTCATTGTCATTGTTATTCAATGTTTTATAGGCAACCTGTTAAATCTGACATTTTGTTTAAAATTCTAAACCGTTGTACTTTAACAATTTGCTAAGTTGACAACGGTTTAGAATTTAACAAAATGTCAGATTTTGACAGATTTGCTACTGAAATCATTGAATAACACTGACAATGACGTTTTGTTAACATTCTAAACTGCTAGTCATTGCTAAATTGCCGCGATCATCCTCGGCCGTTAATGTTGTAAAGTTGAATTATTATTAATTACTCAATGTTGATTATTCTCAATTTTAAGTCAAATATACTCTTAATATTATAAAGTTGCATTAATAGTGCTCTCTCTGGTAAGAAAAGTGTCGTTTAGAATATAGGTTTAATTAAACTCCAGGCGAGTCGGGACTAATATGTTATTGAGATTTCTAAGGTGAAAAAAAAATGGGGGGCGCTACAAAATAACTGATTTTCAAAGTGGGCCTTAGGCGAAATAAGTTTGGGAACCTCTGCTTTAAACAAACAAAATACTCCTTTTTTAACTTATTTGAGTTAAATTTTACTCAACTTAAGCTTTAATGTACAATTTTATAGGTTTTAGCAATAAAGGGTAGTTTTCACCCCTTAATAAAAAAGAGTGCCTATCAACATAATATAGATTTTAAAGAGGAGGCCAAATTAAGCTAATTCCCAAAGTTTCATGCAAATCTACGCATTTTGAAAAAAATTGCCAGGTTTTGCACTTTTTTCAGTTTCGTTTACTGGGCTATAAACCGTTCCAGAGATATAACGCAAAAAGTGATTTTGGGAACACTAGCACTAGCTTTCTTAGTGGCATGTTTATATAAACTTTTTTTTAAAATTTTAGTAAGTACAATGCCCTAGAAGTATTGCCGGGACACTGTATATCGAAATTACGTGGAAGGTCGTAAAAATACGACAAAAAAATGACCAAAATGAAGTAAGGAATACTATTTAAAACAAAACCAGAGTTAATTTTTAAAGCCATTTAGTTAAGATTTATCTCCCACAATAATTGACCAAAAATTAACTTTGTAATTAGGCAGATTAATGTTAAAATTTCCACGTATCTTTACAAAATAATTAGGTATTTAAAACAAAAACCCTCCTTAAGAAACTGAAATCTGAAATTTGGCAATGAGATTATACCGTTCTCTTTTGTGCCTGCCTGCTTAAAAAGGCGCCTTAATTGAGAACAAGAAAGTTACGAAGTCGTTGTTTGTCGTACGTAATTACAAACAAGATGTTTTGTGATGTCTTGTATAATATATTTTAGTTAAAAGACTCGGATGAAGACTATCATTTATTTATTAAAATATGGGCTGATATTTTGAGTTATAATGAGCTAACTTATCAAATTACTTTTATGTTAAGTAGCTAAGCACACATTCCCAGTGGTGGATTTGTCAGCAGGCTGAAGCCTAAAGAAGCAAATTTTGGAGGCGGCAATTTTGGGCCCAAAATTGTTTTTATGTCTGACAGAATCTAAAATGATTTTTATTTATTTGTATATCTTAATAGACCGGGATTTCGTCAGCTTTTTTTTATTGATTTATAACAATCCAAAATCTTGTAAGTGGCTTTGTTTGACGAGTCGCCCAAATTCTGACTGCAGCAACATTGGACCGTGATAGGACTGCTTCTGACGAACCTCCAAACATGCCGATTTTTCAGGTGTTGCGAAATTTATACCTAACAGGTTGATTCTAACATGTTTTGTTAAGATTTTTATAAAAAGAAAGAAAACATATTTCTCCTACAAAAATTACGATAGGTATACCGAGTTCTCCACGTCAAACATGCCGAAAAAACATATAGGTATAACGTCATCATTAACAAGCTATTTTTTAAATATCGTTTAAAAAATATATATTTTTTACAGTATTGTCCTATAAATAGGTCAATAGGATTTTGTAGTCCTACAACCTAAATATCTAATTACTAACGGTAGGACAAAAATAGCAGATGGTAGGTAAGTTTATTTCATGAAGGAAACATGAACTATCATACAAAAATAGTGATAGGTAAAGCTAGTCTTACAATTTTTCTATTTTTTTTTGTAAGAGTAATTGGATTTATTACAATAGTTGGATATTTTGACAACAAAATAAAGATTGAGCACCGCGTATTCGATGTAAAATTTCTCGTAGAATTAAAATCTATACATACATTTGACAAAAAATGATTACGTGGATAGTCGAAAAATTGGAAAAACAGGTTTTTCTTTAAGAGGCAGGTAAGATCAACTTTTATTCAGAATAACTCTATAAATTGGGATCCCGTAAGCTTTTTTTTTGATCATTAATAACAAGCTAAAACTTTGTGAGGGCAAACATGTGCTGCCTTTTAAAAATTAGTTTAAAAAAATAAATAAATAAAAATTAAAAATTAAAAGGAGAATATTTTTTTGTAATATAAAATATTTAAAAACCTCGATCATAGTCAACTTTAAACATTCCTGGAGAACCAAAACGCCTTATTTTTTTAAAAGAAATTTCAATTATTTTTAATTAAAAAATAAAAAGCGTATTAAAAATATAGAGAAAAAAAGTTAATGTTTTTTTGATCATTTATTATATATATATATATATATATATATATATATATATATATATATATATATATATATATATATATAATATATATATATATATATATATATATATATATATATATAACAAAATGATGGAGTTTCTTTGGTATAGAGGCCCTTAATAAATTTAAAGCCTTATACAAAAACTCCACCATATTATTTATAACAAGGCTCAAGAAGTTTAATTTTATTTATATAAATATATATATATATATATATATATATATATATATATATATATATATATATATATATATATATATATATATATATATATATATATATATATATATATATATATATATAATATCTGAAGCCTGCAATTTTCAACCCCTTCTCTTTAATTTTTTATCACTATCTATCATTTTTATTATAGTACAAGATTTTATTGCAATTTAAATATTAAAATAAAATAATAAAAAAACAAAATTCAGGTTGTTAGTAATGAGTACAGTAGCACCTCTGAAATTGGCATATATAGGTTGTAGGACTACAAAATTCTATTGATCTATTTGTAGACAATACTGTAAATAATTTTAAAAAATATTTTTTAACCAATATTCAAAAAATTAGCTTGTTGGTGATGACGTTAAACCTGTATGTTTTTCGGCATGTTTGACGTGGAGGACTTGGTATACCTATCAAAAATTTTGTAGGACAAACACTTTTCATAAAAATCTCAGCAAAATATGTTAGAAATAAGCTGTTAGGTATAAATTTTTTCAACATCTGACAAATCGGCATGTTTGGAGGTTTCTTGAAAGCAGTCCTATCACGGTTCAATGTTGCTGCAGTCAGAATTTGGGCGACTTGTCGAAACGAAGCCACTCACAAAGTTTTAGCTTGTTATTAATTATCAAAAAAAAGCTTACGGGTTTCCGATTTATAGAGTTATTCGGTTCACACAAACAGTTAGTGAAACATGTTATATGTTTCACTACTTAGATATATTTTTCAAATTTGTGATCCATTTAAAATACTACATCACGAATTAAACTAAAATAGGAAAAAAGGACTTACCTTTTCCTTTTATTTGAATCTCTCCTCTCTCTTGCACCTTATAAGAAAGTGGCAAGCACTCTCGTGTATATTGAGAAATGTGAATTTTCATTGCTTCACTTGTAGACTCCATGCGAGAGGCTGTATTTACGCTGTCTCCAAAGAGGCAGTACCTTGAAAAAACATTTAAACTTTGTGAGTTTCTAGCGTAGGTTTGATACCTGAAAGAGTAGATAATGTCTAATTATTATCAATCATTATCGCAGAGCCAAAACTCTTTAAACCAATCGATCAATCCGACCCATAGTTTTTGTGACAATAGGTATTCTATATATTCCCCTTAGCATTTAGTTTCTCAAGTCCGTCCTTAAGCCTGTTTTGAAAGTCAAGTTCAGGATAATGTAGATATGACTTTCCCAAAAGCTTAAATGTTTGTTAAAATACAACACAATTATGGTTGAAGTTGTAAAACAAATTTGCCATTACTCAACAAAAAATCTTCTTTTAAGCCAGAAAGTATTTTTCCCTTCATCATCCGATCACATTATTTTTGGATTAATGTTCTCATATCTCTTAGCATGCTTGATTTTATCCAAAAATGAGCTACTATGTCTTATTAATTACTTTACTTTTACCCAAAATGCTTTTTCCTCTTGCCCACTGACAAGCTATAGGTGATCGATTGCTTTTTTATAGGTATATTCACTACTTCTGTTTCGACAAATGGGTCATTAAATTTTTTTTGTAGCTGGTTTCAATAACACAACGCGGAGTTCTACTCTTATTTATCCTTTTATACTCTATCTAAAGGGGCCCAGAGTGTCCTACTTGTTTAGACTCTAAAACATTTTGTCAGCGGAGGTTTTTTCTTCTGTTCCAAACCTCAAAATCTTTATGTCGCGTGCTGGTAAGCTATCTTTTACTTTACTTTTTTTGTCTTTATGACAATCCACAAAGGATTAATACCTAAGTACCAGAGTACCGTGAGTACGCGTTTTTTCGATGTTTTAATCCAATTTTTCCCAGTTCCGTCAGCGTTGCACTGAAAAATGCAATTTTTGCATTCTACAGCACCTTTTGGTCAACGCAGTAATGCCACCACGGACGTTATTTTTAAAAAACTACTACATAAATATGTCTCCCCGGCTGGGGATTGAACCCGGGTCGCCGACGTGGCGACTTTGTCACTATGCTAACGAGGAGACAGACAGACTTAAGACACTCACGTTAATACTAAGGCTTTAAAAATATGCCAGGATAAAACAAATATGAAAAGAACATGACAGATACTGTGACAGGTATTCAGGCAACAAACCTGATAAAATTACTAAGGATCCAAAGACCCACTTAAAATAAAAAACGATGTACAGTCCATAAGGTCTTAATTTTCTATTGTTCTGAGGAATTATAAAGACATTACTTTACCCAAAAGTTGGTGTCGATCGATACCTTATTGAGAAGTAATTTGTATTCTCTATCAAAACTTTCTGCGCTACAAGGAAACTTAATGTGTGATAAGTTCGAGAATTGACTTGCCCGATACGTCAGCGAGTTATTACATCCTCTTGTTGATGTAAGTTTATCGAGCCTAAAAGTCCCGTATAAAATTTTACAATATGACAATTTAACATAATTTTTTATAGAATAAATTTTGCAAAAATGCATTATTTTCTTGCTTTTGTTTATATCGAATATTTTTTTGTAAAGAATTAAATAATTTTGGATTATTTGTTTATCTATTGTAGTCTATTTAAATAAAGTTGGTACTACCTAGGCATTTTAAGTCCTACAATTCCTGCAACTACTGCACCTGAATGTACCCTACTCTTATTCGAAGATGTTGCCCTAAAAAGAAATAAACCCAGTGTTAAAGTTTAATTAAATAAACTTGATATCCTGAATCCATTTAATAGGATATAAAAATTTTATTACTTTTAATTTAGTAAATACATTTTGTTATAAGAAAATAGTAAAATATTTTAAAGCACTCTTTTTATATTAAAAAATTTTCATAACTCCAAGAATTTTGATGCACATTTCTTTGTAACAATTTTTTCACAATTGGAAGAATTTTGGTACACATTTGTCGTCAAATTTAGTATTATGATAAATCGATTTAAATTTTAAAACACTTAAAATTTGTATATTAGTATCTTTTTAAATAGTTTTAAATATTAATTCGCTGTTTTACAAGAATTTGTTCCACTGCAATTGATCCCAGTTTTTTGAAGGGTTCTATTAGAGGTCACTTATATTTTAGATCAAGTGTGGGTTGTAGATTTTTTAGATTTGTCAAAGCATTATTGTTACTTTTTTATCTCAATGACTTAGAATGCAATGTTCAACACAAAACATGAAAAATATCTGAATGTACTATGCATCTTACACACGGTATGGCTTTTTTGATAAACGCACGATATTGACTAAGCGAGAACCTGCATTTCAAAAATAATAATAATAATAATATTAATAATAATAATAAAAATCACCATTGTTATGGGTTTAGCCTAACAAATGTTAACTTACCTGTCGATGGATCCTTTAAATCTGTGATGGCCTCGACCATATCCAGTGCCATATCACAAACCCTTTCTGCGTGGTTTCCTTCCTTTGCCGGTGCGCCACTCACTACCATGTATGCATCACCAATTGTTTCCACCTGGGGAGTCCGGCAGCGTTTAAAACGGGATTGTTGGTGAATAACCAATAAAAGTATTTGGAAAGGTAAATGAATTGGTGCAAAATGAATGATTTTGTGAACAGCAGTTTAGTCACAACCCACATTAAGTTAATTAAAATAATTGTTACAGTTGTTTCCCTTTATATATATATATATATATATATATATATATATATATATATATATATATATATATATATATATATATATATATATATATATATATATATATAAATTTTAGTTAGTTACAACATAGTATATAGTTTATTATATTAAATTTATTGGTTAAAAAATCGGTTGCATGTGTTAGATCTTAAAAAGTTTAAGGGTTAATGCCCCAGGATAGTTTAACTTTTATAGTAATAACAGATATATAAAGCATATAAAATTTTTAGATTTAATTTTTAAAATAAACGCAAAAACAATATGGGTCTAACGATACTTTTTTTCTCTCAATTTTGATGATACTATCCCCATAAGGATGATCTTTAGTGTTTGAAAAAGTTATAAAATATCTAATTTTATAATTTTAAAAACCCCTTAAAACAGATCTGAGCGCCATAGTTTGTAAGTTCAGGCGGTTGTTTCTTTGTGTAACATTATTTCATTTTAAAATCACTTTTGCAAATATCGTCTCTTGCATTGCTATATAAAAGTCTACCTTCCAATCCCTTTCAAAAAAAGCTTTGAACCATATCAACTTTATCGATAAGCTTTATAAATATGTAGGCAATCCTTTAAAAAGTTTATTTTCAAATTTAAAAAGCTACCTTATATTTGAATATAATTTAAAATTAATAAAGGTTTTTACGATATGTTCAAATCCAACTTAACATTCTTCATAGATTATTAATACTCACTTTATATACCCTGTTTCTTTCTGTGAGCCTATCAAAAATTGAATACATTCCGTTCAACATCGATACAACTTCCATAGGAGTTATTCTGCTGCAAATTTCTGTAAACGTTACGACGTCGGAAAAAAGAATCGAGACGCTGTCAAACATCTAAAATTTAAATAAATTTAAATAAAATGTAATGTAACTTGCTTTATTGGTTTATCTTTTAATTAATTTAAAAGTTAAAACACATTTTAATTTCCAATGTAGTCATTGAAATAATAACCAATATTTTTAAAACCTGGACCATTGTCTTAAATACATGAATTATTGTGTCTTTACTGCATATAACTGCTTTTTTTTAAAGAAAAGATAACAGATATATCTATTTTGTTTTTTTTTAACAGATATAAAAATATAATGTAAACATTATGTGGTAAGTTTGCGATTTTTTGGGAGAACGGAGCTCCAAAGCTCTTCCTCACGAGCCGTCATACACTATCAAACCTGATTATCGCCGGCAGGGATTTTAAGCTTTTCATATTTACAATTAAATTGTCATTTCGCAATTAAATCAATATCTTGTATTAGGTTTAAAGCCCATCCAATTACATTTACTCAATAACCACGGGCAACTTGTAAATAGATTATAAAGTTAAATTGTTACATTTAAAGCTGATATTAGAACGACCTGACTGAATGGATTTTAGAGTAATCTGTTTTAATCTGGGTTTTGATTTTTAATGGCAGAAGTAAATCTACAGGTTTAATGTTACGAAACCAGGGGATAATACATTTAGTAAATTCTTAAACAGTAACTTTTAACTAGTGATAAAAGATGCGAATACCAAAATTACCATTTTTTAACAACCATAACTATTTATACATGGATAATGTGGCAAACGGCTAAAAATGCAGTGGAATCGTTTTATCAAACGCAAAAAATAGGAAAATTTTCTGGGATCATTGAACATTGCAGGTTCATTATAAAAAGGAATGTAAACAAAATTTTTTAAATTCAAAAATCTGGATCTATAAGATATCGTAAAAAACTTTAACCTTTTTTAAATTCTTTGATTCAAACTCATATGCAATGAAAGGTATGGGATTTCCCATTCCGATGATTTAATGATTAAAAAATGTACATTATTGCGCGAGTAATGAAACAATTCTTTCGCCCGCTTATAAGTGAATCCATGAAGATAGCGGCATTCTAGCGATAGAGCGGCAGATGAAATAAGGGGACTTTTGGATCCCGGTATCTCGAAAACTATTGATTTTTTGAAAAAAAATATAAGGACCATTTTTGGCAGATATTAGCAGCAAACCCATTTTTCGGGCCTTGAGAGGCCATTTTCAGCCCTTTCCCACCTATTAATGTTGATAAACTTTTTTTCGCTCGAAAGCACCCCCGAAGACCTAAGAATTGCGATACAAGGGAAAACGGTACAAATTTATTTACAGCTTTGTCTCTTCATTTAATGGACTAGGTATAAGGTGCGTGCAAAAAATCGGCCTAGAATCAGGATTGCCAGGCTTTGAAGGTTTTTTTTTAATTTAAATTAAATTTTCTAGCTGCTTTATTTATAAATTTCAAAAAAATGGTAAAAGGTATACATGCTAATGTAAATTAATAAAATATGTATATTGAAAAGATACAGGGTGTTAATTTTAAATTTCGAAAATTTCTATAGGCTTTATTTATGACATAAAAAACAACTGGGTAGTCCTTGTATATAATATATATATATATATATATATATATATATATATATATATATATATATATATATATATATATATATATATATATATATATATATATATATATATATATATATATATATATATATATATATATATATATATATATATATATATATATATATATATATATATATATATATATTATTTTATAATTAATTATATATTTATTATATTAAATTAATTAAATTAAAAAATTTTTTTTAAAATTTTATTTAATATTTTATTTTTTTTTAAAATTTAAATTATTAAAATTTATTTATTTTTTTTTTAATTAAATTTAATTTATAAATTATTAAATATTATATTTTAATTATTTAAAAATAATAATTTAAAATTTTAAAATAATTATTTTATTTTTTAAATAAAATTTATTTAAAATAAAATAAAATTAAAAATAAAAAATAATAAATAATATTTTAAAAAAAATATTAAAATTTTAATAAAAATTTATTTTAATTTTAAAATAAAAATTTTTAAAAAAAAAAAAATAATATTTATTTTATTTAATTTTAAAAAATAAAATATTATTATTAAATAATAATTTTAATATATAAAAATAATTAATAATATTTAATTTAAAAATAAATAAAAAAAAATTTAATTTAATATATAATATATTTAAAATTTAAAAATAATTAATATAAAATAAAATAAATTAATATAAATATATAAAATAAAATTAAAAAAATTAAAAAGAAATTTAATTTAAAAAAAAATAGACTAAATAATAAAAA
Source organism: Listronotus oregonensis (assembly GCA_019359885.1). Classification (NCBI taxonomy): domain Eukaryota; kingdom Metazoa; phylum Arthropoda; class Insecta; order Coleoptera; family Curculionidae; genus Listronotus; species Listronotus oregonensis. The sequence continues at coordinate 19,290 of JAHBCN010003271.1, read as the reverse complement.
ATTAAAAAAAAAAAATATTAGAAAAAAAAAAAATTTCCTAAAAAAAATATAGCACCTTATAAATTTACCAAATTTAAAAACCAAACTAAAAAGAAAAAAAATTTTAGTGTTGAATTTGTTATAAATTGATTATTTATATGAAATTAAAATATTTATAATTTAAATTAAAAAATAATAATTTATAAAAAAAATATTAAATAAATTAAATATTAATAAAAAAATAATAATAAATTTTAAATTTTAAAAAAAATAATAATAATAAATTCCAATAGGACGAAATCAAAAATGACAAAAAAATTTTTAAAACCCTTTTGGCTCATCTTAATTATTTTTTTTTATTTTTAAAAACAATCTTTAACGTTTTTAATATGATATGTGAGATTTTAAGAAGTTGTTAAAAAAAATTGTTTAGTCTTTGGTGTTTTAAAACCTTTTTTTAGTTTAATTTTTAACATTTTTAGAAAAAAATTAAGCACAATATAAGTGTTGGAAAAAGTTAGTGCTTTTTTTTCAAATTTTTTTTATTTCCCCTATACCAAAAAAAAAAAATTTCTATAAAAATTTTTTTTATAAAAATTTGAAGAAAAAAGAAGGATATATATAAAATATATATATATATATTATATATATATATATATATATATATATATATATATATATATATATATATATATATATATATATATATATATATATATATATATATATATATATATATATATAAATATATATATATATATATATATATATATATATATATATATATATATATATATATATATATATATATATATATATATATATATATATATATATATATATATATTAATTTATTATGGCAATAATATAATTTTTTTGACAACTCATTATCGATTAAAACTTTTAATTTTTTAAAAAGAGTAATGTAAAATCAGATAAGTATTCATATTTTAACCAAAAATAAAATACAATATTATTTTAACTACGACTGTGCGTAAAAATATAGTTCTAGTATTGTTTTGACAAGGTATATTAAATTATGATTTAGGAGTTCTGTCTTTCAGAGTATTTACAACTTATTCCCTTATGAGACACATCTTGTCGTTTAAGAATTTCTAAACTCTATATTACTTTTTAGTTAAGGATGCTCAAATAAGTTTTATGAGATATATACAATTTCTTCTTAAAACTTAAAGTTCCCACTTACTATACTTTTGTAATATAAAAGTTAAACTTCGAGTAAAATAGGATTAAATTTCGTTCAATACGTGTTTTCGTCTACTTTAAAGCACTAAAAAAATCTTTATTGTAAAAAAAATAGGTTAAAGTATTCGACTTAAAAATATTTTTGTGATAATTTTTTTTAATATCTTTTTTAAAACATTATTTTTAAAACGTAATTTTCAAAAATTTCAAAAAATTTAAAGCCTCGATCAATAAAGAGCTTAAGGGCTTAAATCTTTGGGCAGTATAATAAACAGAACTAACAAAATATATATTTTTTTTTTGAACAGCTAAAAATCTTAAAGGTATCCCTTGTAAAAGGGAAATAAATACGATTTTTTGTCAAATTCAATACATTTTATATTTTTATTGATTTAGAATTAAAAAAAATATTATTTCCATACTTCACCCTGTATACAATTAAAACTTAGCTAACCTATTTTTATAGTTATGGTTTTAAACGCCTAAAAAATGTCTTAAATTTGAATTTTTGTGATGAATATGAAACAAAGAGTGTATTTTTTAAGACCGTTAAAAGAATAAGATCTATAGAAGTTCTACTTTCAAGAAGACCTTAATTATTACAAGCTGAAATTTAAACACTTCCTGTTATAGAAACTTTATAACCTTCCCAGTAAACTTCGACCAACTTTCGTAAAGTAAATGAAATTTTCTTTTAAAACTTCAAGTGCACATTTGGATAATGTACATTTGCAGTATAAAAGGTAAACTGTGCAGAAAACAGGATTATGTTTTAAATCCACTTTGCTTGTTTTCTTATAGCTAAAAAGACTGAATATTGTGTCTACTTTCTAAAATTTCACCATCTAAGAACTTATCATTATTCAAGTCAAGTAGTTTTTGTTATTCTCTATGGATACAAAATCTCAAGGTCTAGAAATGGGGTTTTCTGGTCTATAAAAATAAATAGTATCGAAATATCATTCGAGGTTCTTTAATAAAATGATATTTTTACTTTTTTTGCGAGGAAAAAATAATGTTATCATTTGGTTAAATTTTATAATGTGTTTACATTAAATTTATACACAACCTGGGTATTTTATTTTATATGTGTGGTAACACATAACAGAGATTGTATTTCGACATTTAAAAACAATTGTAATATATTCATTTATAAATTTATCGATAAAGGATTATACAAACATTATTTCCTTCCCGGCACGGTTAGAGACCGAGCAGGGAAGTGGAGGCGTGTACGGTGAAATAGGAATTCACAATTCTCCATTTCACTAGGAACACACAGTTCTGTATTTCAAACGGAAATATATGCTTTACTGCACTGTGCAAAAGAAAATAAAAGGAGGGCTTATAAAACAAGGGAATCTGCATAATAACAGACAGCCAAGCGTCACTGGGGGCACTAGTAAGCCCCAAGATAACGTCCAAGCTGACATGGGAATGCCAAAAAGAACTGAAAGTCCTGGGAGACCGCAACAAGTAACTACCCTGTGGGTACCAGGACATTAGGGAATAAAAGGCAACGAAAAAGCGGATGAGTTAGCGAGACAGGGATCATTCACACCACACTTTGTGCCAGAAGCTGCCCTTGGAGTTGCGAATACTGGAGGAGCCTCAGTAGAATAGGACATGGAAAAGGCTTCATAAGGGGCCCATCCAAAAGAACGAAGGAAGAACTACTTAAACAAAGTAGAAAAAGACTTCGCATAACAGTAGGGCTGCTAACAGGGCACGATAACCTAAAAGGACACCTACATAAGATAGGCTCCATTGGACCCAAGTTGTAAAATGTGTGACGAGAGGGAAAAACAGTCTACCATATCCTGTCCGAATGTAAAGCGTTGAATCACAAAAGACAGGCATTATTTGGGCAACCGAAAATGAGCTTACAAGAATATATTAACCAACCAGTCTTGGGGTTATAGAGACTTGTAGAAAGAACAGGACTAACGGAAAATTGGTATAAAGATAATTCAAGATTAGGCACAAAAGCCCAAAGCGCTGCCTCCGGTTGTAAATCAAGATGGCTTCCAGGGAAGAGGAAGAAGAAAAAGGAAAAACGTTGTTTATATTAATATTAATATTCTTACTTACCTCACAAGTGTCAATAGGATTCTCTCCTTTCCTCAATCTATCCGCTACTTGTTTCGGTATCATCTGATACAGCAATTCATCCGTTCTTTTCATTTCCTCATCTAATTTTCTCATGGATTCTTCTAATTTTTTACTTTTTTGTTGCTCCTGATCTAAGGCTAATTTAAGTTCGACTGATTGTTGAGTACCAGCTAACATGAGATCGCTATTAAAAATAGTAAAATTAATATAAAATATGTTTTTCTCTCAGAAAAGCAATTGACAATTGACATATATTTATATTTTTTATTATTTTCTTATTAGTAATTTTATAAGATAAAAAAAAAGATCAATGTCTAACTTTATTTAAAAATATTCTTGTCTAATCTAATTTAATAAAATACACTAAATCATACATTTTTGTATTATTCTTACCGACTAAAATCGTGCATAGATAAATCATTAATATACAGGCCTGAGTTAATAAGGGAATTGAGATCTGGCATAACTGGAGTTCCTAAGTACATCATCATTTTCCAGTTGTCCATATATATCATTTGTCCTAAAATTGAAAATATCTACAGGATCTTTTAAATTCTAAGGAAATTACCAGTAAAAAAAGGGTAATTTTTTTTTTAAATATGCTAACCGAACCTTCTAGGTCTTTTTTAAGTTTATTTTATTAAGATGGTTGGCAAAGGAAACGCAAAAAATTCAATAGATCTTTAAATTGGTTTTTAAATATTAATAATGATAAGTCGTTAAAGTATATGTGATTAACTGATTAGAGTAATATAAGGATGTTCCGATTTAAAAAAAAATAAAAAATAATTTTTATTGGACAAAAGTCTGGATATCGAGAAGGCCGGTGAAAAAAATTACTTTGAATGCTGGGCTTATAGGCATGATAATTAAATAAAATATAACGAAGCCCATCTAAGATCACAACATCGCCAAAAAGATAAGGTAATATGTGGTAATATGTTTATATTGTTGAGATTATCTAAAAAATACTGTGGGGAATGCCTTCAAAATTTTATTTCCAGATATTCTTTTATAATATTAATTTTGTTCATAAGAGTTTATCAAAGAAAAAATTATTTGGCTGAATTATTTTGTATAAACCTTAGTTTAACGAGAACAAAAAATGCTGCGTCAACTATTATTTAAAAATATATTTTTTTATTCCTTAAGCCAAAGAACATAAAAAGCTAATCTTGATGTAATGCCTTAATAATAAGTTTCCGAAAATAAAAGTTAATCCACTTTTTCAAAGATTCGACTTGCTTTAATAATAAATGAGCAAAGTTTTGTTTCTTACCCGGAGAAAGCTAAGCCATACGAAACGCGAATATAAAAACGGTAAATATGCCACATTTATACAGAGTTATTTAATTTTTTTGTATTCTAACTTTATTTCTGTATATTTGTTTACTCCAACTTTTCAGACATATTAATTTTGTTTGTCTAATTTTTTGTATTGTTTAGATGGGCTTTAAACAAGTGTGTGTGGGTTATAATAATGCTAAAAACAAATAAGTTAAAAAAAAATAAAAAAAATTAGTACATTTTAATTCTTCAAATATATTTAAAAAAAATAAGTTTTAACGATTTTCTCCTCGTTAAATTTCATATTTATCGTTTAGAGTCCCCAAAAAATAAAATGATAATAGCTACCACAAGAAAAATATTTTAAGATAACATACTTTGAATATTTTTTTCAGGAGATATGAAAATAAAGGTTTTTTTATAAGTATGCAAATAACCTTGGATGGGTTGCTTTTCACATATTTAAGTTTGTTTTTCTTTGGAACGTCGATAAAAAATTTATATTGAAAAAAGTGAGAAAAATGTGATGTGTATTATATTTTTTATTTGCGTGTCTAAAAAGCAAAAAATAGATATAAAGGTATAATAGCATTTTTATGTATAAAGTACGAATTTTTAATTATTTTATGAGAATTTAATAATGTAATTGATAAAGTATGTACTAAATTTAAACCATATATGTAGCCTACCACTTCTATGATTTACTTTAAAGATAGGGTAATTTTTTTAATCACCTATTAGGAATAGTAAATGCCTACTAACAAGATAATTGCAGATACTTTGGTTGGGTTCTTCATTTTACTAACACACAGACACTACAAGATATACAACTCGCTCGAAGAATCCTCACTTTGACGAAGGCGACAGCCGGGTGAGCAGGCTTGCATGTTCCAATGATTCTTAGGGCTAGACCAATAGAGCCACCCATGCGGGAAGGTCTAAAAGGAGGAACCAGACTAAGAGGATCCAAACCCCAATTCAGTGGCGTTATGCCACCCGTACCGAAGGATTGATGGCACCGGGGTCAAAAGGTGTCGTGAACGGAGCCTCTGGGATACAGGGCGACCTTCCAGAGTAAACATCCTCTTGCCTGTGTAGGGGCACCGCAGTCGCTGACCACCTCTTCCCCATTACTCGTGGGATCCTTATGGACGACCAAGAAGATAAAAATAAAAACTCAAGGAGAAAACAAAGGGATTCAGGATCCTCCCCCAACAAACATCTCTATCGTGGAGGTCATGATGAACCACGACATCACTGTCGTGGAGGTCGTGACGGACCACGATAGGGAAGCACATTTCGCTCCATAGGTCGCTGAGATGCCAGGACGAAAAATTAGGGTACTGCAAGAGGTTTAGGGGCCGTGGGTGGAGAACTAATATACAGTACCACATCTGACATCCCCAGAAAGTGCATAATAGTCAAAAAAGACATTAAAATACTACCACTAACTAATTTCTGTTTCATAGATCTGGTAGCTGTTTAGAACAGGAATTTTTTAACTTAAATTTTTTATGTATGTCTGAAATACAAAAAACAATAAAAAATACATAGTAAAAATATTTTTTGTGTTGCAAAAAACGCATGAAATTCATGTCTCCAGACTAGAATACCTCCTTAAATTAATAAACTAGTAACATTTTTACGCCCCTAAAAACTGGGAAATGCAAAAAAAACTGACAATTGTATTTTTGCGTTTTATAGTAAAATAGCGTAATGTTTTAAATAGAACACCTTATATATTTTATCACCATAAAAAATATTTTAACAATTTTTAAAACAATATCATATCTAATATGTCCATCTATAATAGTTTTGAAAACATGGGCATCGACATAAGTAAAATTTACGTATCAAAACAGGCTAACTTAAATGATCACTCTCTATTTTAAGTCCCCATGCTTGTTTTAAGGGTTAAGCTGCATTTAAAGAGAACCATTAAAAAGACATTTTCTTTTTTAAAAAAGAGCCTAAATTTTTTATTGCGTAATATAGATACGACATTACAAGAATAAAATATTACAAAAACGTGTATATCATACATAAAGAAGTTGTGTATTTTAACTTTTTTATTAATAATGTTTGTATTATAAAATACATAAATCATTTTTGATATATTTACAAAAAATCCCCAAAATCTTTTATCTTATGTCAGTACAAGAGGTGCTCAGATAAAAAATATCATTTTTCTTTTATATGAAGACAAAGAAAAGATAAAATGCAACGATGAACTTTTCGTTAATAAGTCGTTTTGCCAGAAATGAAATATCGTCAATTTCCTGCGAACATTAATTAAGTCCAAAGAAAAAGAAAAAAATTCCCTGTAAAAGTAAATGTTTGAGTTAATTATTTTGTTGTTTGGCATTTTTACGTGACATGGATGGATGAAAAAAAATGGCCTGCAGGTTTTTTAGGTTTAAATATGCTTGGCTTCTTTTATAAAACGCTTTAAAAAATTATCAAGACTCCAGTGAACACTAAATTTATTGACGTTAATTTTACAGACAATTTTTTAATAACAATGAGATATTAGATTGAGTCCACCTTTATTTTTAAAGAAAAATTATTAGGTGTATTCTACAAAATGGCGGTCATTTTGCACGTTTGTTGGGGCGATGTTTTTTTTGCCACTTTTTTATATTATTTAAATTTAAAATACAATTTTTTGTAAAGGGATTTATTTAATAATTAAATAATTTTTTTAAAAAAATTTATTTAAAAAAAATTAATAATAAATTAAAATAAATTTTTTTTACCATTTAACAATAAAATTTTTTTTAAAACATAATATGTAAATAAAAGTATCGAAAATGGGTTGTCTTACAAATTATAATAAACACAATTTTTTTGGCAACTTATTTGCGATAGATATTTTTGTTTGTATATTACACATATTTGATAAAACATAATTTTTATCGTTGACGGGTTGGTAAAGGTCATAAACTATTAATATTTAGAAGTTGGCTTAAATTAAACTATTTTGACGTCAGGATACTGTCATTGTACACGGACACCCTGTAATTTTTATAGTAAAACTATTAAATTTTTTTTACATGAAAATAAAAATTTACCCTCTAAGTGGGTATAGGATACATTTGCATCATTTGGCGATCTATATACAAAAACTGGTTCAACGACTGACAATGTCTAACCCTCTTCGGTTAGAAAATAATCGCATATTCAGCATAGACGCCAATAAAATTTTCGCTTGGAAAATACATGCGAATAATTTACAAAAAGAGCTGGGCTGAATTCGAAGCAGATTTTATGGGAATTTATTTTCACTATACTCAAGTACTTTTGCCGAATAAAAGCATTGTTTGGCCAGCTTAACGCCATGTTAGTGCACTTTTTATTTAAATAGATAGATATTTCACCGACCTCGGAAGTGTTAAATATTTATGTGATACATTTATTTTAAATTAAGTTTTTGAAAACATTTTGATTGTAAAAGATACACATTATGTAAACTCGTTAAATTTATCTTAAATCACGAAATTAGAGGTTTGAAGGTAAAAAAGGCCTCTACAGAGATGATATTCCAAAGTTTAGAAAATCTAGAAGTTAGGCAATCCACAATAATCCATTCATATTTTTAATAACCTATTAACTTTTTCTCAATTAAAACCCTATTTAAAAAAAGGGGGGATTTTTTCCCCTCAAAATTAAATTAAATTGGGGCGAAAAAATTTTTCTTTAAGCCCCAAAAATTGTTTGTGGGAAAAATTAATAAACAAGTTTAAACAAAAGTTTAAAACGTCGGGGAAAAAAAAAAAAAAAAAATTAATATACCATTTAAAAAAAACTTTTTTTTTGAAAAAAAAGTTTTTCTTAAAATTTAATCTTTTTTCCCAAAAAAACTTTTTAAATATTTTTCATGTCTTAAAGGGTTTAAAATTAAATTTAAAAATTTTTTTTTATATTAAAATTTTTTTATATTATTTTTTTATATATTTTATTTTAAATTATATAATTTTTTATAAAAAATATAATTTAATATTTAATTAATAAAAAGGTTTTTTTTTATTTAATTAATATAATGAAAAAATTTTTTTTTTTTTAAATATTTAAGTTTAAAAAATTTAAATTAAAAAAAATTTTAATATTTTATTGGGGATTAAAATAAAAAAAAATTAAATATTTAAATAATAAAATATTTTTTTTAAAAAAAATTAAAAAATCTAATATAAAAAAAAATTAAAAAATTATAAAAACTTTTAATTAAATAAAAATAATTTTCCTGTTAAATTTTAATGAAGAATTACTTATTTTTTTAAACATTTCCCCAAAAAAATTTTTGGAAAAATAAAAAAAAAAATTAAAATAAAACAAAATAAAATAATAAAATAAAATAAAACAAAAAATAAGAAAAATAAAATAAAATAAAATAATAATATAATAAACGCGTTATTCTAAAGTTTGTTTTTTGCTTTTATTTAGCAAAAAAAAAGGGTTTTTAATTTTTAAAGGGTAAATTCCGTAAAATTTTTATTTCTAAAAAAAATTTTTAAAATTTTTCTAATATAGTTTTGAGTTAATTTTTTTTTTAAAAATTTATTACAAAATAACCGAAAAATTAATTCAAAAATTTTTTTTAAAAAATAAAAAACATTTTTGAGACCAAATTTTTAAAAAGGGGTTGAAAAAAACTGCAAAGAACAGTTATCCTTAAATATTTTTTTAATTTCATAAAAATAATTTTATTTTTTAGGGAAAACTTATAGAAAATAAATTTTTTTTTTCGTAAATTCTGCCATTTGGCCAAAAATTTACCTTTAAATTTTCAATTTATTTATCAAGCTGGCCCTCATTTATAACTTTTGAAAAAAAATAATTTTTTTACTCAGGATACTTGTTTTTCCCCTTACCAAAAGTAATAGCTTTTTTAAAATTTTTTTAAAGTTTTATAATTAATTTAGACTTGGAAAATTATAAAATCTAAACCCTCATCCCTTTTGTACTTTGGGGTTTAATAAACCTATTGGGTTTTGTAGCTAATTTCTTTTTTTTCAATTAACTTTTTGAATTTTTATTAAATTAAAATTTTTTTTATTTTTACCAAATGTAATATCCCCTTTATAAATTTTCCAAACATGTCCTAGAAAAACAAATTTGGCAACTTTGTCTTAGTTTTTCACTCACCATTTAATACCCAAGCCATATACAAAAGGGCTGTTGTTTTTAAAAGTGTTAAAAAGAGTAGCGGGGGAATGTGGTAATTAATTTTTGTTTAATTCATTTCCATTTGACGTTTATTAAAATTTTTCTTTTCGTTTATTTTTTAAAAATTATTTTATTAAATCTTTAAAAAAAAATTTACTAAGAAGACAAATAAACATTAATTTTTTAAAATTTGCAATTACAAAAAAAAGGAAATAAGACTTTAGCAAATATTTTTTTAATGCGGAAAAAGGGGGTTTTTTTTTTAATTTTTTTGAATTTTTGGGTGAAGGACTTTTTTTCTCATAAAAATACAATTTTTTTATCCCTTTTTTTGGGTTTTTTTTCCAAAAAATTTTTGGAAATCCTGTCAAAAAGAAATCCAAATTTTGGAAATTAATTTGGTTAAAAATTTGGGCATTAAAATAAAAAAACTTTAAGTTTTTTTTTTTAAATTTAATTTTTAAAAAAAAATTATAATCCCTTTTGAAAAAGACAATTTTTTAAGGGAATTTTGTTTAATTTTTTTCAAAAAACTTTCCAAATTCCGAAATTTAAACCAACCTTTTGCCGAAACCTTGATGCTTTAAAAGGAGAAAATTGTCTCACCTTAAGTTTAGCTTTTGGCCTACCACTAGTCCAAGCTAGGTTGAAAACAGACAAAGGCGGGCACGATAATTTAAAGGGATTTTACAGATATGATACCAAAAGGTCAGTGGCGCGTATTTTTTTTGTAATTTTTACCTGAAATTTTGGGTGATATTTTAATAATTTTTGTTCAAGTAAGTTTCTCCAAAGTTTTCGTCGTTTTTATATATTAATTTATTTTTATAACATCCTGTGCGTTTTAAATAAATAAAGCTTTTTAATAAAACGTATATTTTTTATTATTATTTCTGCTCACCAAAAAAAACCGCAATTTAATCAATTATATCGGGAATTCGAAGCAATATTAAAACGGCATTGCGGAAATGTTTTATTTATCTTTGCTTTTAAAATAATTAAATGAATTAAATATAGATTCGCGAATTATGTTTAAGTTACTGTGAAGGGTGCTTCTAATTATGATAATGTCTAAATGACCAAATGAAGAAAAGAAACGAAGGTAATTTTCTATTTTTAATGATCTAACATATCAATAACCATAAAGACGTCTCAAGGGCTCCACAAATGCTGGGTTGTATTTAGTAAACTGCTTTTTATAGAAAAGAGGTGCTCTTACACTTTTACAGTTTATATAGTATGTATTTGGTATCAGCAGGGCGAGGTGTGTATTAGGCAGCAACATTTTTTTGTAGTGTTGTGTGTGGTTTAGGTCAGAAAGAGCAACGCATATATAGTAAAAGAGCGCTTTACTGTGGTCTATGGAATGTTCGCTGAAACCAATTTAGACAACGAGACATTATGAGGGACTCAGAAAAATAAGCTGGAAATCTGGTATATGAATTAGAAATATATAATAGGAATTTAAGATTTTTGTTAACAATTTGTTTACCTTATAAAAATAAAACAAAGTTATTTTTGAGATCTTGGTTTTTTTTTTGTACAAAAGCTAATTAATTTACTTTGAAGTTTATACCAGTTTTTAAATGCATTTTGGTTGTGTTGTATTAATAAAAATATTTCCATAGAAATGGAAATATTAAAAATTCTTGAACGTATCTCGAAATAATTTTATTATTGGAAAAGTAGAAAAAAAAATTAGAATGCGTTTTAACCATCAAAACAAATATAACAATACTTTTGTGCAGTACAAATTTTATACTGGAAAAATAATTTTTGGAAAAGTTTGTATATTATTATGTTACGAATAATAAAATCTTGATCTCGGGGATTCACCGATTATTGCTTGTTATCTATTGCATTGCACTCTCATGAAGAGGGCATTACTGCTGAATACAATATTCGAGGTGTGGATGATATCGATGAAGATATGCCTCTAAATCAAGTCCCACAACTTGTGTCACGTGGTCGTGTGTAATTACTTTTTTTAGAAATTTAACTGTTTTCTTTGTATTTGTAATACTTAAATTTTTATTTATAATAATGGTTTTTGCGTTTTAACTTTTGGATTACAATTTCACTCATGTATAAATATCCCCATTTAAAATGTAAAAAATCGAAATTTGCTATCGGATAGAAGGGAAAAACTTGTTACCTCAGTAGCAAATGTATTTTATATTGTTGATAAATTATTATTTTACTTTTAACGTTGTTTTATTCGCGCAATTGTTTTACCAAATAACATTCGTTCTTAGATTTTAAGCCAGATTTTTTTTGCCTGGTTTTGAATACTTTTTTAACTCTTCTCAAAATCACTTGAGCTACGTTTTCGTGAATATCCGGCCTAATCTGACCATTTATGGTATAACCTATGATAAACTTTTAGTAAATATAGCTTTTTGAGTTTTGTAGTTTTTATTTTTATTTTTCCAATATTTCCATAAATTTTCAAAGTTTCCTGATATATTTTCGAAAATATATCCAAATATATGTTTCCGGAAATTTTCTATCACTAGTTTTACATATTGATGTGGATGATACATTAAAATTTCAAATAAAGTTTTTCTTATGGGGCATTGTTGATAAATAAGAAAATCTGAAATTTGTTAAAGTCGATTTCACCACAAAATATTTAATTCAAGGCTTAAAATGCATTTTCCACTAGCGTGTGGAAAGCAGCACTTTGTCGCACGCAATTTAGTTTGGAAAGTGTCACTTTTCCACACTAGTGCGGAAAATAATCACTTTTCCGCACTAGTGCGGAAAAGTAAACCCTTGCAAATTTCCCACTTAAACAGGTACTTAAAATGTTTTTAATTCTGAAGTTTGACTTAGTGTAATTCTATTATTGGCATAGTATTCTTTTATTTGTACAAATTAGGTGTAAAATCAACGAAATATTCACTAAAAATTAATATTGTTTTAAACACATTGTTTCAAACATCCTGGTTTATATTAAACTTGCTTGTCAGATTTTTAGTTTTGACCGGTACCGGTGTCTATATTATAAAAGATTAAAGTCATAAAAAGTCATCGATAATTAAAAGTGTCTTTAGTACATTCTGATCAGTATCGTCGATTTTGAATAAAAAACGTTTCCCATGGAGTCTTCTGACGAGGAATTACCTGAATCCATTCTCAAAGCAGCCGAAATAGCAAATTTAGATTTGTTGCCGTCCAAGTCGAAGCACAGGTACGAGAAAGAATATACAGCATTTACAAGCTGGTGTGGCGAGAAAAAAATCAAAAGTATGAAAGAAGAAGTTTTTATGGCATATTTCGCGGAACTTGCTAAAACATGTAAATCAATACCTTATGGTCAAGGTATTCCATGTTAAAAAGTGTCATTAAGATCGAAAAGAACATGGATTTAAGCAAATATTTCAGTTACATCATTTTTGAAGAAGCAAAATGTGGGATTTAGACCCAAGAAGGCCAAAATTTTCTCGAATGATGAAATAGCAAAATTTATTAATGATGCTCCAAATGATGTCTATCTAGCGACGAAGGTAGCTACAATTTTCGGACTAGCTAGTGCGTGTCGTCGAGAAGAATAGATGAAAATTAGCATTGATGATATTGACGATAAGGGGAATCTTTTAATTGTAAATATTCCAGACTCCAAAAACCATTCTAGCTGAAGTTTTGTCATTTTCAAGGAAATTGAAAATGGAAAATATCTAGCTTTGTATAGAAAGTATTCCAGTTTACGAAAACCCGAAACACCACACAGAAGATTTTTTGTTAATTACAAAAAATTGGCTTGTACTGTCCTGTGCATAGGATTAAATACTTTCGGCAAGATGCCCTCTGAAATAGCTGCCTATTTACGTCTTCCAAACCCAGAACTTTACACGGGACATAGCTTTCGCCGTTCCTCAGCTACAATGTTAGCTAATTCTGTGAAGGCATAACGAATATTAAAAGACTTGGAGGTTGGAAGTCATCATCTGTTGCAGAAGGCTACCTAGAAAGCTCTACAAGTTTCAAGAAGGACTTATCAAACAAAATATTATCCCAAAATTCATCTACCTTTGAACACAGCAAAACGCACTCAAGGCCCATTGTACCGTCTTCTAGCAACCAACAATGTGTCTCTGTTACCTGTAACGACGACCGGTTCAATTACACCTCAACGGCAATCTCCAACTCCGCAACTTACCCACAACAACTTGCCTTTGTGATTCATTTGCAAAATGCTACCCACTGTTCTTTTACAATTAATGTTGTTAATAATAATAAGTAGTAATGGTAAAAATAAATATTATCTAATGGTTGTTTAGTTTGACTTTTTCCACACACTCGTAGAAAAAATATTGTACCTAACACGTACGGAAAGTGTCTTTTCCACCCTTGACGGCTTACCGGAACTCCGCTTCGCGTCGTTCGTGTAACTGCCGTCGCGTGCGGAAAAGTATCACTTTCCGCACTTGTTAGGTAAATAACTATTTTCTAATAACGTGTTGAGCATTTGTTAAAAATATCTAAAGATAAAATGCTATTTTATATTTATTTAAATTTTTATTGAAAAAATTAAATCATGTCGTATCCTTCCTACTAGAAAACCTAATTAAGTTCCTAAGCTTAATTAAAATAACTAACATAGCCATTACTATGACGACTTTTTAACCAACTCTATATAAATGTCGTTATTTTGATCAATCAACTGAATAATTTCTAAAGTAACACATTTGTTCGATACATCTAAAACGAAAAGAAATGAAATTTCTAAAAAAAGAACTTTTCAATAAAATTTTAATATTTCAAGAAATGGCTTGGTTCACTTTATAAAAGGAAATAGACATATTGAAAAATACAATTTATATCCGACTTTTCCAGGCCTTTAATACATTTTTTATTTTTCTACTCTGTTGAGTTTCTACCTGTATTTCTGTTGTAAAAACGTGACATTTTAGGAAAACAGCGTAATAATCATTTTAAATTCATTGTTTGTCTAGGCATTGATAGGAATAACTAAAAGTTCTTGTTAGTCAAATAAGGTTTTAGGCTGTTTTTCGACAATACGTGTACTGACTAGTTATTTTAGGGAATGGCGGATGTCAGCGTTAGAAGCTAACATATGCATGATCATGTTCCCCACGTTTTGCCGTTGTAGTTCGAAAATATTTATATGACATATCCCAACCGATAGATTGGAAGAAGAAACAATGCAACACTTAATTAGACACTACTTTCCCCGATTTAAATACGCGTGACTAAAGTGAATTTAAACTTGAATTTAATCTAAGAAAAATCCTGAAACTTTAATTTTATTTTTTAAAGCCGATTATTTAGTACATTCTCAATAGTATATTTTCTAAAGTAGTATTTTTTTGGATCGCCCTATGTATTTAGCTTAAAATTAAAACAGTAAAAAAGATTTTAATTATGTCCAGTTATTGGTTAAAAATATTTGGGATGTCATTGTTAATGATACAGAAAATGAGAAGAAATATTCACTGATGACGTTATACTTGACTTTTATAAAAAACATTTTTATAGCAGATCACTATACTTATAAAAAACGTCCTGTTATAGTGCCCGACTAAATATTAAAAAGTATGTAAACAATTGGCACGTTTTTCATTAATTTAGTTATTTAATAAATGGTTGAATTTATGAAAAAAAAATCAAATGAAAATTTATTGTTCAAAAAAAAATCCTTTAAAGCGAATGGCTGATATTGATCTTTCTTGAGATTTAGAGCAATGACTTTTTGATAAAATGAAATTTTTAAGAATAATCAATTTAGGTTTTTATTAACTCTGATATTAAACTAAAAGTAATTGCTGTATATCCGAAAAATATTTATATTAGCGGTTTGCTTCCAAAGACTCTTTTGTAGAAAATTTAATTTTATACAAGTTTGTCATTTAAATTTTTTATTAACTCATCCATTTATGAAATAACTTAAAAAAATGCCAAAATTCGATAAAAAACTGATTTAGTGACACGTACAGGTGCACATTAAAGCTACGGCGCACTGGCACTTCTGTAGAGAATTTCATAATGAGTTAATCCCACTTTGGAACAATATGATAGCAATAAATGCGGTTGAGATATAGATATTAAAAAAAAACAAAATTTACGTGTATTTCAATTGGAAAACTTTCCACGCCCTGGAAAAGTACTTAAAGTTAATATCAAGCGATCAAATTTTCAGGGTTTTTTTTTGACACATCTTCAATAAAATTTTTTGTTGGTAGTAAAAAAAAGCACTCAGTGCCCCCAAGGAGAAATTCTAGTTTCGAAAGCGAATTCTTTATTTGTATTATTTTTGTAAATTTGATCAAATTTTATTGTCAAATCCTAAATTTCAAAAAATTATCTATGAGTTTCTAAAAACCATAGCCAGTGGAAATTTTACTCAGCAATTTTTCGATGTTAATACTTCAGATGTCTGCGATTTCAACAAAAATGCATATATTTTTGCGAAACTTGGGAATTATCAAAATTTTTTTATGAAATTTACAAAAAAAAAATAAATAAAGAATTCGCTTTTAAAACATAGATTTTTCTCCGGAAGCGCTGCACAAAAAGCAGGGTTGCAAGGATTTAAATCAATTGATTTTAATCACGATTTAAATCACTTGATTTTGTTAAATTTAAATCATGATTAAAATCAAAAATAAAAATTATAAAAAAAATAATTTGGGTTATGAAGAAAAATCGAAACAAAAATAAATTACGTTAGTATAGTAAATTAATTTATTACAAGAACACAGGAACACATAGATAGAAGTATTATTGCAGAAAATATTCAAAACAAAAAACAAATTTAATTGTAATATTTGAAAAGAAAACTAGTTTGGCAGTTTTTTCAGTACCTAATCGATTGCGTGTTTACAAAAACCAAATGTTGAGAATATCCTTTTACTGATGCAGACAAGCAGCTACAAAACGTTTTTGTAATTATGGGAAGTTTTTTTCAAAATATTGCGTTTCGTTGTGATTCCACCAGTCAATAGGTTTTACCTTTTCAGGATATCACTTAAACATAATATCTTTAAAAGGCTCTGATTTGGCAAGAAACTTGATAAGTGGTAATAAACCACTATCTGATACAGTTCTTTGCAGTTTTATGCAATATTTTTTCAGTTTTGTAAAACTTTGTGTTTTCGTTGGGTCGAAAAAAATGCCAGAAAATGATCGGGGTTTAAATTATATCTTTTTTAAAATTTTTGCAGTTATTAATGTCAGTTTGTTTCTTAAAAGTAATTTTTAAAAAATTTTTTTCTCTACAACATCTGAAATAGTGGCGTCGGTCTTTTGAAACCTATCTATGGCAATGGAAATTGGCTTAAAATTTTAAGGTAATCTTCAGCACTTCTTTTTAAATGAATGTTTAAAATTTTTTTCCCTGATAATACTGTCAATCTTTTCTTTGTTTTTCACTGATTCAAAAAAGTATGGGCCATATTCGGTAAATACTTGAAGCAGTCTGAAAGCTTCCTTCGAACATCCATTGACTATTTTTTTCCCTTTCTTTTTTGGCATATGTTGCAGATGCAAAATGATTTTTCCCTAAAGTACTTTACGATTTGGCCCATATTCTTTTTCCGTTTTTCAAATCTTTACAAAAAAATTTAGTATATGTGTATTATATTTCCATTCAGACATTTTAGCTGCATTATCTGTCCGAAACTACTCACTGTAAATCATACTGGGTTTTTTAGTTTGTTTATAAGGGTTGCTGCAATTTCTGTTAGGTAGTCGGATGTATGTGGATCCCCATTGTATCTACAGGTCGAATAAAAAGGAGGAGCCACTGCTGCACATACTATGCATGCTATAGCTTTCTTAACTTGGTTTGCCCCCGAGAGATGAAACTGCTATTAGTTGCATAGGGGGCCCGGCAATCTGCTTTCAATTTCATTTTTGGCAGGCTTACTAGTACGTACAACAAAGCATCAGAGACCCAGAAAAGTTGTGTCAAAATAATTTTCAGTATTACATTCTTTTTTTTTTTTTTACTGGGGTTGAAGGGAAAATGCGACTCTTGCTTGCTGAAAGTTTTGTTCAGTTTGAATTTGGACGTATTTATGTTTAAAGGGACCGCAATTAAAAAAAAAAATATGAGGCTTCAATTGTCCTAGATGATAGATGTATGTAAAGTATCAAAAACACATTGGGTCTGGTGCGCTTTATGTGTACAATTTTATAATTTTTTTAGTTTGGTTTGATAGAGCCCGTCAAAAGAATCGATTTAATTTAAAGCAAAAAATTTTAAAAATCGTTGAATGAGCCACTTTTTTTAAAAAAAAGGTGTTGTGTTGTCAAATTACATCCTTAATAGTCTTGGAAAAAAATAAAAAAAAGTATTTTTTTTAGAAATATTTTCATCCAAAATTTTTTTGCAAATATTTTTTAGTGTTAAAAAAAGTATCAATTCCCAAAACATTTTCAAAAAATTTTGAAATTTCCGTGGCACCTAAAGTGCACCAGAAACCAAACATTGATCCATTTTTAAAAAAAAGTTTTTAAAAAATTTTCCCAAAAATGGGGAAAAATTTGGAAAAAAATTTCAACACCATTTTTAAAAATTAACAAATAATAAAAAGGTACTTACGGCTAAAACTGATTTGATTGTGTAACGTTGACGAGAATGGGGCGGGAGTTTACTTTATTATTTACATTTTTTTCATTTTTCCCAGTGCTTTTTTATCCTCTCCACCAATCCTTGCATTTCCAAATTACATTTTTTACGTAGCGCGACATCCGGTTTTTCCCCCCCTTTCCCCGATTTTTCTTTGAAAAACTCCAGATAAGGTTTTTTTCTACCACCTTGAAACGACATATTCAAAAAACTATATTTTATATTTTTAAAAAATCAAAATTTTCAATGCTCCGGCACGATCTTAAAGGAAATCGCCCCTGGTTTCCCTTTTGGGAAACCCGGGAAAATTTTCAAGAAAGTGCAATGCTTTCTCGCGGTAAATATTTAATATAAGAGTTTATAAAAACGAAAAATATTAGGAGATAGGAGAATGTTTAAGAATAAAACGTTCAAAAATCGATTGTCTATTTACAAAAAAAAATCAAAAAAATCATGATTTTTTTTTTTAAATCGCGATTTTTTATTTATTTTTTTTTTAAATCATGATTTTTTACAACCCTGACAAAAAGTCAACTTTCTTTCGCAGATCCTAAAATAAAAATTTTCTTTACCAAAGTGTTTCCTCTAAGGCCAATAGCATCTGGTATAAATGTGGTGTGGTTCCCATACCCCACTTTTTAGACAATAAACTTTGAAAAATACTAGAGTTTCCACTGTACTTAACTAAATTCTATTCTATCATCTTACCTTTTAGTCTGAGATTTTTCTCCTCATAATAGGAATCCACTTCATCGCTTAAAACCAAATCTTGCGGTCCAGACGGTTTGTCGTTTAAAATGGGCTCAACCGTGACCAATTCAAAAATATTATTTGTCCTGTTTAATATCTGAAATAAAACTAAACGCTCTGTAACGATAATTTGGTAATATTATATTTAAAAATCGAGATAAAGCAACTAATTTTGAGGGTTTTAAGCTTACAATTTT
>JAHBCN010003270.1:77594-89108 GCA_019359885.1 Listronotus oregonensis | reverse complement strand
TGGCCCGGGGACTTACGCCTTGTGCTGCAAATGGATTGGGGGGGGTGAGTGAGATGTGATTTGCTCACCAGTGAAGATCCCATCGCATTTTTTGAATTCCCCCCCCCAACATATATATATATATATATATATATATATATATATATATATATATATATATATATATATATATAAAAATATATATATATATATATATATATATATATTTTAAATTATAAAATAAATATATATATATATATATATATATATATATATATATATATATATATATATATTATTTTATAATATAATATAAAATACACAAACGTGTCCAAGATAAAAAGGGCATGGGGATCTCCGAAACGGTAAGAGAGATGGGTAGTTTAAATTTGGCAAAGTTACGTAGGGGAGCTCAATAATATACCGTTGAAAAATTGGAATTTATTCAAATATAGCAAAAAACTGAAATTTTGATTTTCGTTTTTATTTGTGTACGATTTATTTCAAAGTTATAAAAAATTCTAAATATACTTTTTTATTGGATTTTCTTTAAAAGTTGCAGCCGACGTTTCGTTTTTGTTAAAGTACTCTCAACTTTATTTTTAAATACGGCCATGGACTTTTTATTTATTTTTCTTGAACCTCTTATTACCCCAATTACAAAAATGTATAACACTTAATATTTATTTAATAAATATGAAAAGCCCCTAGAAGAAATCATGTGCGTTTTTGTCTAACTCATTGTCACTTATGAATAATATGTTTATTTAACAGTAAAATATCAAGTGTTATACATCATTGTAATTGGGATTAAAACTGCTTCAAAAAAATGCAATTAACAATCGAGGGCCGTATTTAAAAAAATAAAGTTGATGATGGTTTAGCGAAAACGAAACGTCGTAAGAAATATCTGACTGAAACCACGATAGATAGAAAATCGGTTAAATGGGGAAAGTTTTGGACAATTATGTTAGTAAGCTAATTCCGTTTACTACATGGTCTTATCTTTTCAGATTTTTGAGAAATTTTGAAAAACCTGAAAACTTTTTGAAAACGGATAAGGGAAAATTTTTCCTGTAAAAACTTTTCAAGGCAACTTTATAGAATATGACCGGAAGTAATTTTTATTTTCTACTTGCTTTTTGAATCATCATCAACTTTATTTTTTCATACGGACGCCATATTAGATTTTTTCGCAGTCAAATATTGCTTTTTATTCTCATTTCAACGATGTATAACATGTTATAATTTAAGAGTTTATAACCTCATTTATTTAAAAAAAAATATATATTTTCTTAGTTGGCCTTGATTTCGGCGAACGTCATTTTTTTTTGTAAACAATAAAATATTAGTAATTGGCAAAATAGATAAGCTGAACGTACATTTTACAGAAATGGGTTTCGCAAACATAGCTATAACGTTAATACCGTGTTACAACATAACTACACGTAACAAGTTAATTGAAACAAGTGAAAACAAAAACAATGAAAAGTGGCTAAACTAATATTCCTACTAAAATGAAGATGTAAAATAACGAATTAAAATTCAAAATGTTGTCCATTTCTCTGAACATATTAACGATATTTTTATAAATAGTCCTAACTTCCCTATGAATGGTTGACTTAGGTATGTGGAATTCTCTATCAAATCCCTGGCTAAAGATGTTGGATTTTCTTTAAAATATTAGTTAACTGCAGCATCTCGTTGTCGAATTTCTTTAACTTACTTCTTAGGTCGTGGTTTTTTAAAACTTCCGAATTCAAGCAAATTTGTAACCAGTTTTCGAAATTATTTTAGTTTAGGATGCTGCCTTTCAGGAATATTGTATAAATACGTTTGCGCAGCTATATTAACATTTCTTCTGCTGCCAATGACGCTAGATGACATTCGCCGGAATCAAGGCCAACTGAGAAAATATTTGTTTTTTGAAGTAGATGAGGTTATAAACTCCTAAACTATAACATGTTATACATTGTTGAAATCAGAATAAAAAGCACTATTTGGCTGCGAAAAAATCCATAATGGCGCCCATATGAAAAAGTAAAGTTGATGATGATTCTAAAAACCCGAAACGTAGAAAATAAAAATTGACTACTCGGTCATATTCTACAAAAAAATTTCCTTAAAGAAGTTTTAACAGATTTGAAAAATTTTCACTTATAAAAAAAAATATGGCCGATTTTCGAAAATGCATGTTTCAAGTTTTTTTTAAAATTTCTCAAAAACCTGAATAGATAAAACCATGTAGTAAACGGAATTAGCTACTAACATAATTGTCCAAAACTTTTCCCATTTAACCGATTTTCATCTATCGTGGTTTCCAAGATCCCCATACATTCCCCACCAATTTGGGACACACTGTATTTATATATATATATATATATATATATATATATATATATATATATATATATATATATATATATATATATATATAAAATATATATATATATATATATATATATATAAGATTGTGATATCGATGAGGGAAATGGACAGTATTTTTCGTTTTGATCGGGCATATTTGATAAATAAATGTAGATATAGGTGACGAAGAGGATAGGAAAAATATTTTTTCAATGGAACCCCTGTATATTTTTTTCTGATTCTCCGAAAATTCTGGACATCTTTTATGTATAATGTTATATACCTATCGTCAACTATTCACTGGAATTACGTTTAAATAATAAACATAATTATAATTACATTCCACATATTTGAAATTTATTTTATCAAATGCTGGAAGTGCCGCCATTAAGGGCATCCAAATCAGTATAAACCATTTATAACCAGTCATTTCGATTACCTATACACCTCTCTTTGTGAATATTTGACATAGACTTGAAATAAGTGTCAATTATTTAAAAAAAAATTTCTGCCCAATCGGTGGATAGGCAGACGTTGATCAATAGAGTGGCCACCTAGATCACCCGACCTTAATCCATTGGACTACTTTCTTTGGGGTTATGTCAAAAATCAAGTATAAAAGGATAAGCCACACACGCTTGATATCCTCAAAGATCGCATTCGTAATGCAATTAGGAATATTTCTCCAGACACAGTTGAAAATGTACAGCAAGAATTTAACGATCGCCTGGGGTGCTGCAGAGCTGTTAATGGCGGCCACTTCCAGCATTTGATAAAATAAATTTCAAAAATGTGGAATGTAATTATTAATCAATTTATGTTGAAACAAAGTATTATAATTATTATTTAAAAGTAATTATTTCGTAAACAGTTAAAGATAGGTATATGACATTATACATAAAACATGTCCAGAATTTTACGGAGAACCGAAAAGTGTAAAATATACAGGGGGTTCCATTTAAGAAAAAATATTTTTCCTGTCAGACTTTCTTGCGACACCCTGTATATCTACATTTGATGTCAAAATATC
Organism: Listronotus oregonensis; assembly: GCA_019359885.1. Lineage (NCBI taxonomy): Eukaryota > Metazoa > Arthropoda > Insecta > Coleoptera > Curculionidae > Listronotus > Listronotus oregonensis. The sequence goes on along the minus strand of JAHBCN010003270.1, from coordinate 85,732 downwards.
CCGATCCAAAAATAAAATCGACGTGTCCAAGGATTATTTGAAAAAGAAATACCTCCCCTTTTATTGAATTTATCCGTTATTAAATCATATATATATATATATATATATATATATATATATATATATATATATAGTATATATATATATATATATATATATATATATATATATATATATATATATATATATATATATATATATATATATATATATATATATATATATATATATATATATATATATATATATATATATGGGAAAACTTTTAGCACGGTCATAAGTGGGTCCATGAGGAGCATATTTCAAAATTATTTTGAAATATACAGGGTGACCCAAAGAGAAAGTACATATCAAAGTTAAATATTTTCTTATGAAACACCCCATATTTTTTTCAATTTTTAGATACTATAGACCAAATAAATGTGAGTTATTGTTATATTTCCTATCCGAAACCTAACCGTTTCTGAGAAATTTGAAGAAATTTAAAAATACAGACCATAATTTAAAAATTGTTTACACCCTGTTACATATAACGAGCTGCTCGTAATTAAATTCATTGCTTAGTTTAAGGTTTAAGTTAACTATCACATAAAAGTTATACCCTAATATTATACAGAGTGTTGAAAAAAATTGCTTTAAAGTTTGGACACACATTTTATTAAATAACTTTCTTAAGTTAAATCAAACACCCTGTATTTAGTGGCCTATTATGACGCAAATCTAAATTCCCTTTAAAACCATATTGGGGTTTTCTATACCTATCTCTTCTGCTTTTTATGCAAAAGGCGTTTTTATATTTGACTTATCATTTATTTTAAAAATGGAACACCCTGTATTGTAATTAAAAGACCTTTTTATTAAGGATAACGTAGATTCGCTAAAAGCACAAATTTAAATTTTAAAAAATAAGATGTATCTCAAGTAAAATGCAGCAAAAGTAATATCTCCAATTTATTGTCATTTCTAAAATATTAAAGCATTCTTTAAAATGAGGATCGAAATATAGTAGAAGGCACACCTGTCCTAATTGTTGAGACGAAATATGGTAAAATGCCCTTGTTTCTTAGCAAATGTATCAGACTTTATGGTAAAATAAAACTACTCGTGTTCCAATTATTCAACCCCACACGTTAACAGACCATCTATGCTGGTGATCAAGGGTTCCAAAAATATTAGGATTTTCGTCACTGTAGTAGTAAAAGTTATCTGTTAAATAATCCGTTGTTATGAAATATATATATATATATATATATATATATATATATATATATATATATATATATATATATATATATATATATATATATATATATATATATATATATATATATATATATATATATATATATATATATATATATATAAGGAGTGATTCAGGACCTGTCAATACTTCAGGTCCGTAGTCAGGGTCCAAAAAAACATAAAAGCCTATACAAATGTGTCCACCAGGCCTTCGTCCAACGGCAACGGTTGAAATCGACTCCTTCCGATTTGAATGAAATTTTGTCAAAAGTGCTTTTGTTTTGAAACGAAGCGTTTAAAAGTTATGCAAAATTAAAAATTTCACAATTTTTTAAGTTTTCTTTCATTTTAGACCTATCTTTAAATTAATGAACAGACGGTAAATATTTCTTTTTTTTTTAAATTTGTTCACGTAAAAAAATACAAAAGCCTTTAAATCAGTGTTGCCATGTTTTGTCCATCGTAAAATTTCTTGAATTTTTTAAATGCAAACCCCTGTATATAATAACAAATCTATATAAAGAATTAAAAGACCTTTTCAACTAACCACAACTAACCACAACATGGGTCAGCGAGTCACCGTTTCGAACTTATGGATGATCGTCTTTAGGAAAAGTCATATTTTTCTTTTTCCAACCACACTACACCCTGTATACTTAATATTATGAATCAATACAATACATTTGCTTTAAGATGAGTTAACCAAATCCCCTATATTAATTCATAATATAAAGTATACTGGGTGTAGTACATTTGGAAAAAGAAAAATACTTTTTCTGAAGACAATTATTCATAAGTTGACTGCCCGACCCATGTTGTTATACATCGTTGAAAAGGTCTCTTAATTCTCTTTATAGATTTGGTATCATATACAGGGGGTTGCATTTAAAAAACTCAAGAAATTTTACGATAGACAAAACATGGCAACACTGTAACATTTTTGAAATAATAAAAAAAATTGCCTGCTAATATAGGTAAAATAAGCTTTTTTAAGTCCTTTTACGTAATGTTAATATGGAATAGACACTCTCATTTTTTCTGTACGGATATTTGTCAAAAAATAAAAAAGTAAGTCTTATTGCAGAGGTATATGTAAAGTTAGGGTAGAATCAAATAACAGTAAATTCATTAAATTAAATTTGTAGAAGAATCACCCCCAGAAGAACAGCCTTTGCAAGAAATTAAAAAGGGAAAAAAAGGCAAAGAGAAAGATAAGAAAGAAAAGAAAAAAAAGAAAACCGAAGAAGAGTTGCAACAAGAAGCTGAAGAGGCGGCTAGAAAAGCTGAAGAAGAGCAAAAAAAAGCCGCAAAGCTTGAAATGTGGGGTCCATATTTAAAATATCTTGATGACACAGTAGAAGAATTAATGTTAAATGCCGTTAAAATTAATCAAATTGGCTTTCTTAATGAAATGAAAGACAAAAGTTGTGCCCCTCTTTTAGAACTTGTAATGGAACTTCACGAGCCCAGCATCGTTTACATTCCCTCGGTGGATATGGAAGAACCTGTCAATTTTCTTGTATTTATTGAAGGTAGGTGTTATTTTAATTGTAAAAAATAAAAGGCAATACGTCGTTGTGTAGATATGTTTAAAATGAAATTTTAGTGTTTTTTTTAATGTCCTTAGGCTCTAAAATACAAAAAGCTGGAAACCAAATAACTTTAAATAAATAATTATAAAACCTGTTGGATTGTATAGTTAATAAAGTAAGTATTTTAAAAAAAGTAAAACTTAAATTACTCGTTTTTTATTTTTTAATTAAATATATAAACAAAAACAGGTATATTTATATAGGGTATCTGGAAATACCGTTCGAATAATTATAGGGGTGATTCTACATGTTCAACTATAAAGAAAAGTTCATATCAACATAGGTCCGCAAATGCGTCATAAGGTTGCTATGGCGAATCAAAGATGGCACCAGGATATAGTTTTTATTTTATATCTTTAGAACAGTTTTAGATAGCCATCTAAGTTTTGACAGTTTTAAAAGTAGGTACTTTTCAGTGTTTTTACTAAGTTATTATTTTAATCGATTTAATTCGTTTACATTTTTATTAAACATCATATTTTTGCAGTTTTCTTTAGAAATTTTGATTTTGCGGTATAAATGACATAAAAAAGGTATTTCTGTAGAAAACCTGTCGAAAATAGTGCATGCATGGTCGTCCAATAATAATACAAACTCCTACATCAAAGTAGTATCTAGCGACGGTAAATGAATTTAACATCAGGTTTAAAAAAATGTATTTGATTAATATTATGTTAATAACAGTGTAATTATATATATGTATATATATATATATATATATATATATATATATATATATATATATATATATATATATATATATATATATATATATATATATATATATATATATATATATATATATATATATATATATATTTTTGTTTTCGCCTTTCAAAAAATGCCGGAATACTCTTTTGCTTGACAACCATGCATGCACTATTTTCTTTGGAGAGTGTTTTCTCGAAAACAGATAGGCTGACAGGTTTCCCTTTTTTTTGTCATTTATACTGCGCCATCAGAATTTCTAAAAAGAAGCAGAAATATGACGTTAAATAATAACGTGAACAAATTATATCGAGGCCTTCCCTGTCGGTGCGTCCCTGATTAAAAGAATAATCTAGTTAAAACACTGAAAAGTACCTACTATTTAAAGCAATTTATATGTCAAAACTCAGATGGCTATCTAAAACGGTTCCAGGGATATAAAATAAAACCTTTATTCCGGTGCCATCTTTGAATGGCCCTAACAACTTTTTGACGCATTTGCGGACCTATGTTGATATAAACTGTTCTTTATAATTTAACATGTAGAATAACCTCTAAAATTATATAAACGGTATTTCGGGACACTCTGTATCATGTTATATGTTACAAGCTAAATAAACTAATTTTTCGCAGAAATCGTGTCATAAATAAATTTATGTCGTTACAATATTAGGTTTAAAGTAAAAAACAATTATTTACATGTATAAAAGTTTATAAATATTATTTATTTTTTTGACATATAATACAAAGTTACAAATACCCCAAATTAGATTTCCTCCTTTTTACCATTATTTTTTAATAAAGATACTTATTTTTATATTAGGAGATAAATTCAAACTTACCATTGCATTCTAAATAAGCTGCAGTACAGTATAACCCACTTTTACAATATTTGCTCATTCTTTTTACGGTTACAAAAAAAAAAGATATTTAGGAATTTATACGGAATGGAAGATTATTTTAGCATTATTGGATTAAATTTATTATAAATGTTTCCTCACCCAAAAGTTTCAGTAAAATAATATTTCCTAATCATATTTGTACATGTAGATACACTCTTTTTAAATGTTTAAACGCTGCATCAGATGAAGGTAATTCAAAGATGGTATTTTTGGCTGTGCCTTTTACAAAATAATTAAATCTGAATATCTTTGATTCCCTTGGTAGTACTGAATAAAGCTAAAGTATATGTTACACCAGCTTTAAGAATATTGTCAGGTTCTTTATTAATATTTTTAAATACTTATAATATTATGTCAATCTTGGCATTTTAAAAAACAGGTAGCAAACTTGTTTTTACCTATATTGGAAAATGTGGGCGTCGTATGTGTGTAGGAAAATAATACATTCCTTGCATTTTGGTAGTGATTTCCCTAAGTTTTTAGATGATAAAAATTCCTGTGCAACTTTTTTTCGACGTAGCATTTAATAAAAAATTTACTGTTTTGGAAGTTGGTACAGGTAATAAAAGGAATACGAAAATATCTTTAAAAATTACAGTAGTATTTTCCGACTATAACTTAATTCCTGTTACAATCTATCTACATTCCTTTCTACCTGACATGTAAAAACATTATTTTTAAATAATTTCTTTTTAAGCATTTCTATAGGTCGGCTTTTATTTTTGGCTATTTACAAAGCAAAAAATGTCTTTTAGCTAATTTCCTGCATATTAATATGTTGGAATATCAGCAACGGATCAACTGCAACAAATTTATGATTAAATTAAATCTTGTTTTTTTTTGTCAATAAAGAATCTTAATTAAATAATATTGGATGTTTTAAATTTTGTCCGCTAGTTATTTTCGTTGTCTTTACTCCTTCTTCAAACGCGTTATGACGATTTTTATTTTTACCACCAGTCATTTTTATTGCAATTCACATAAGTGCATTATTATGAAAACTTTTCCAATTTTTGTGACATATGTATTATCCCTTTCCATTTAAATATCTATTAAATCACTGTGTTGACTGTGTTGAAAACTTTTTTCCTACGAGCGTGCGGAAAAATCCACTTTTCCGCACGAATTTGAGTGCGAAAAGCTGCACTTTTCCGCACGGCGTGCGGAAAAGTGAACTTTTCTGCACGCCGTGAGGAAAAGTAAAACTACTCTAAAATCTTACAGGTAAGCAAGATTTATATGTATTTTAGTAATTGTAGGCTGTTTCATGCAATATACGAAGCCATTGCAAGTTTTAGTTTATTCTCTTTTTTGTTTGTTACTTCGTAATTTTCAATATTTCTACTAAAACACAAAAAAAAACATTTTTTTAATTACCCTGTATAATAATAATAAACGATTATGACAAGTCAAGCAACAATATGTAATCTTGGTGATTTTAACACATGTCAGATTTTTTCTTCGTTTCCATATGAAAAAGCAATTGCACAAATGAATTTCAATACAAACAAGCATTTTTAATGAAAAGGCGTCATAGTATCTTTTTTTAATTAAATAAAAATCCGACAAAAATAATTATTTAAAATGAGTAGTTCCGATCTACCAGATACTATCCTGGATGCAGCAAATGCCGTAAGTTTGAATTTATTACCAGCAAAATCTCGTGAAAAATATAGGAATCAATATAGTCATTTCGAAAACTGGTGCTCCAGCAACGGGACAAAAAGTATTAAAGAAGAAGTGTTCTTTGCCTATTTTGCGGATTTGCAAAAAACATATAAACCTAATACTTTATGGAGTAAGTACTCTATGTTAAAATGTGTCCTCAAAGTGAAAAGGAACCTTGATTTAAGTTCATATTTCAAGCTAACATCACTACTTAAACACCAAAACGTGGAATACCGGCCAAAAAAATCAAAAACTTTCAGCAAAGAAGTTTCAAGATTCATGAAACCTGATAATATTTACCTTCCAATAAAAGTTGCTACAATTTTCGGATTAGCCGGTGCTTGTAGGAGAGATGAACTTACAAAAATAATGATTGATGACATACAGGATAATGAAAATTTGATAGTGGTGAAAATTCCTGACAGTAAAAATAACACTTCCAGAATCTTTGTAGTATCCGATGAAACAAATAACGGACTTTATCTGCAATTGTACCGTAAATATGCAAATTTGAAAAGCCACATACCCACAGACGTTTTTTGTCCAGTATAAACAAGGAGCATGCAATACGCAATGTGTGGGAATAAATTCAATAGGTAAAATGCTTTCAGAAATTGTTGCATACCTAAAATTAAAAAATCCAGAAGAGTACACTGGACATAGTTTTCGTCGATCCTCTGCGAATATGTTAACGGATTCTGGAGAAGGAATTACCAATGTCAAGCGACTTTGGGGCTGGAAATCAACGGCTGCAGCTGAGAGCTACATTGATGAATCCACAAATCAGAAAAAGGATATGTCGAATAAAATATTGACCATGAACAACTCCCCTCCTGAGCTAAGTCAACCTTTATCAAGCCGTACAATAAGCGCTTCCATAAGCCACCCGCTAAATGAAATTACAGATTCTGCAATTAATTTATAATATGCTAATAACTGTTCTTTTGTTTTAAATGTTTATCAACAAATAATTCCCATTTATAAATATGTTGTAGTAGTTCTTTCAGATTAAACATAAAAGAAAAAATAATCATTGCTTTAATATTGGTATTATCTGACGCTCGTAGGAAAAATTTTGTTCCTAACGCTTGCGCAAAGTGACTTTTCCGCACTTGACTGCTTGCCCAAACTCTGCTTCGCGTCGTTCGGGCAACGGCAGTCAAGTGCGGATAAGTATCACTTTGCGCACTTGTTAAGAAAATAACTATTTTTGAAAGATATATTACAAAATTCTTCCATCCCTTAAATTATGTCTTTGGTATAAATTCCCCCTTCAATCCATTTATTACAATGCTTTTAGCAGCACCACGTTTAAAATATCCCAAAAGAAGGTTTTAAAAAACACTTATTGATTTTGTCTGGTCGTTAGAAATTCGAGAAGAAAAATAATCCAAATGTCTTGCTGTAAAGTATCCTTCCGTAAATTTTTGATACTCTGCAGAAGCCATTTTTAATCTGTAATTCTCCCATGTTTCGTAAATTTTTTGGAGCCTTGGATAAAGAAAATATTCTGACGCTTAAAAAAATGTGATCATAATCCCAATACCATGTTAATGTAACTTTCAATTACTAGAAATTTACTAAAAACGCTAATCCTAGATCCTTTATATCGGTGATGTTCATTTGACACAACTCAGTACTGCGTCAAGCGCTGGCAATCCCCATAATTAATGCAACCTTAAATTTCAGAAAAAAAACATAATTAAAAGAAGGGTAGATGCGTTGTATTTTTAAATTGTTACCTTGGTTACGAGATGATCTTTATTTGGTGCCTCATCGATGAATTTATGGATTTCCTCGGAGGTAAATGTTTTTGATTTTTTTGCATGGTACCCCTTCGACTTTCTTTTCAAAAATGCTCTAAGTTTCGAATACTTTTCTATTTGAACATCATGTTTTAATCCTAGGGCGCTTCTCAACATAGAATAGTGTGTACATAAGGAAGAAGACTTATTTTTATGGGAAAGTTCTTTAAAATAAACCAAGACGATGTTTTCGAAAAATGAATTGGCGTTTTGGTTTTTTT
>JAHBCN010003270.1:30000-77428 GCA_019359885.1 Listronotus oregonensis | reverse complement strand
TAATAGAGTTTCTAGTCGGGCTTAAAGGCCGTCGTTAATTGGAATTTTTTCCTGACGTTTCGCTGCAGACTGCAACAAACATCGGAGATGGAAGAACCTCAGAAGAAGCTTGCCACTTGTGCTAGCGAAACGTCAGGAAGAAATTCCAATCAACGGCGTCCCTTAAACCCGACTAGAAACTCTATTAGTATAAAATTAAGTAGTTATGTAAAAAATTTATTCAGGTTTAAAAAGCTAAGACCTCTAAAGGACTCAAATCATCTCTAAAAATTTAAAAAATAAATAACACTTTAAAAAACACTGATTTTTTTTGTAATTTCATATAAATCAAAACTATGAAACAGCTATTTCTTGTTAGTTTTAATTAAAAAAAAACTCCTATGAAGGGCAAAGCCACCCTGTATTAAGAAAAGGTAATAAACAGTCGTAGAAATAAAAAAAACTTCTATTTATTTTTTTGTATAAAAGACTACAATAACATTTCTAAGTCATTTTGATAGATTTATCCCTGATTCTTATACGTATATAACATGTGAACTACAGACCAGTTTTTTGTGTGGATGTTTTATTTATGTATTTCATATGTTTTGCTGTAGTTTAGATAGATTTTGTAAATTTTTGTCATACATTGTTCAACAAATCGCAAAGACGCTAATTAAACGAAAAATAAAATGAAAATGATGTTTTTATTAATTGTAAAATTAATTGGTTAAAGCTGACCGGACCAAAAACTCAATTTTACCCAAATTTTTGAAGTTTTTAAACTTTAAGTCCGTTGTTCTGGAGTAGTGGCACCCCTAGCTACAATCATCAGAAAGTTTGTATTATATTTTTCTTATAGTATCCTTATGCGGATAATTATACATCTTGTTGTTGACCAGATAATCGAATGCCTATATAGTGCTAATTTAAAATCACCTTTAGACGATTTCGCTACATCGCTACATAGAGGTCATTATTTTAGTAGAGGGGCTTAAATAACTCGGTCTCCGTTTAAACCAAGGAAGTTTGGAGGTTTATGGAAGCCCAATACTATGGCCCATTTGATCAAAAAATGTCCAGCCCACTATGAAAATAACTGTCATGAGCGGCCACGACGATTCTGCGCAGTAACAAAATTTCCCAAAATACTGTAATGTGATGCCTACCAATACACAGTTGTAGGTAGGCAACACATTACCTTTTGACAGAGCCGTTGTGAATTAAATGTTTTGTTGTCGTTTGCGCCGTATTAATTTCGATTGTTTTGCCTTGTGTGATTCTATTTTTTTGTTGCAGAGTTTTATGGATTGATAAAAACCTTCATATTTTAGTGATTATTGGTTTATTTAATTGTAACTAGAATTTTGGGTTTATTGTTTGTTACTTAAAATATCATAACAAAATGCCTGAAAGTTGTATGGTTTTGACTTGCAAATCCAGGGGTAACATACCCGAAATACCCCTAATTAAGAAAACAATTCAAAATCACTTTCACAAAACCATAAACTAATCTTGAGTTGGGACTTCAAAAATCTTGTCCAGTAATGCTCCAAGACCCAGTCATGTTCGGTGTCGCGAAAAAAAATATATTTAATTATTTTGGCGTTACTTTTGAGAACAACCTTATATGACACAAACACATTACATCCATAGCCTCAGCTACTTTAAAAAAGCTTGGATTCCTCTTTCAAGCCAGTAAGTATTTCTATCCGTCTAATCTGTATACTCTCTTTACAATGCTATTTCCTACAACTCTTATCATTATTGGTTCCATTTAAAAAAGATCTGTTCGTCTTATTAATTATCTCACGCTTACAGAAAAGCTTTCTTTTCTTTCCCACCGACATGCTGGAGAGGATGTATTGCATTTTTGTAGGAATTTTCACGGCTTCTGCTCCAAGGAGTTGACAAGTATAATTCCTCTGACTGCTTCCAACAGAGCAACACGTAGTGTCACTTTTATGCATCCTTTTACAGTCCAACTTAAAAGGCCCCGAACTTCCCACTTTCTTTGTTCCATCATCCCCAGAGTGTCTAGACTTTAATCTGCTAGCCGCAGAAGTTTTCCCTTCTTTAAATATGTATGTCTGGTGTAGATAATGCCCCTTTACTACACTTAACGGTACGTTAGTATTGAGGCTTTAGCCTTTAGTGAACTGTCTGGCGATATAAAAAAAATCTTATGTAAAAAATTCTATACTTCTTTTTAAATATGTCAATGTTATCTGAATAAGGTAACACTATTTTATTGTACTTTTATACAAATTATACATTTATAAAATACATTACACAAACAAGCAGTTTAAAATATGGTAAGTTGTTACTTTCCTTGACCCTTGCCGATTTTGATGACTTTTTGCATACAGAGGCGCTTATTACAAATCTAAAGTAAGTGATTTTTGGTTAAAATACAAAACTTCCAAAACTATCAATCATTTAAATAGAAGGCTGTGACGTGACGCCCTCAGTTCTTTCCATATTAAATCAGATGATATAAAATCCAATATTACACAATAATTTTAAATATTCTACAATAGTTTCGTTTATAAACCAACAATGTTGTGCAAAAAATTAAAAAAAAAACAGTTAACGCATAGTTAGTCTGAATTTGACATTTGATAATGTTAACTTAATATATGATAACAAGAAATTATGGAAGTCCAAACCTGCCCTACGATTCATTGCGCAAAATCCGCGTGGCCGATTCCCCTGTTCCCGCTGCCCTGCACCCCTGGACAATTTTGTAATATAGCATTGGCCTTCCATACACCTTTAAACTTCCTTGGTTTAAACGCGTCTGTTCAAGTAACTGGTGCTGCAGTCAATTTTTGTACGTGTATCCTATGGTTAACCCCACTTCATAATGTATCTCTTTTGCGATTTTTAAACAAGAATAGAATAACTTTATTTCAGATTCTGTCTACATAATACATATTTACATAAGTATCATAGGAACACAAAATGAAATGACGTCACAAATATTTACATAACTAAGGTAATACAATTACATATCAAAATACTCCTTTAAAGTATATGGTTCTAGATTTAATAATAAATATTTTGTTTTCTTTTTAAATTGCTTAAAAGTTTGGATATTTTTAATATTTTGTGGTAGGTAGTTTATTAAAAATTCTTATACACATATATGATGGGTTTTTTTCCGTTATACTCAATCTATGAATGGGGTAGTTGATATCTTCAGTTCTGGTAGTATACATTGTATTAGTGTTATTTACAAGAAACGAATCCTTGTTTTTAAATAAATACAACTAACATTCGTGCAGGTACAATCCATACATAGTTAAAAGCTCTTTTGCCTTGAAAATTCGTCTACATGTTTCCCGGAATTTCATTTTAAAAATTATTCTTAACACTCTTTTCTGAATTTTAAAAATTGACTCTGCATTAGATCCATTTTCCCCAAAAAATGATCCCATATCTAAGTAAGGACTCAAAGTTGGCAAAGTAGATGATTTTAAGAACACTTTCATGAAGATAGTTACTTGTTACTCGGATTGCATAACAGGTTTGGTTTAATTTTTTTGATAGCATTTCAATGTGTGGTGACAATTTCAAGAACTCGTCGATCACAATACTTAAAACCTTTGCTTGACTTACTGTTTCACTGTCATTGTTATTAATAAAAATGTGAGAGGGTTTTTCTTTATTTGTTCTGTTTGTGCTAAACGTTATAATGTTTGTTTTTTTCTCATTTATGACTAGTTTATTTATTTCAACCATCGTTTTGCCTTTAAAAATAATGTATTGGTGTTTTCGACCAGTTCTTGAACGTCTTTTTTCCCTATAATTAAGTTTGTGTCATCTGCGAAGCTTGTTATTGCATAATCGTGGTGATCAATTATTGAATTAAGGTCATTAATATAAATTCAAAATAAAATTGGACCTATAATGCTACCTTGCGGTATGCCCACACGTCAGCTGCCAAATTTGATTTTGAATACTCACTACCCTTATTTATCAGAACTCGTTGGAACCTATTAGTCAGATATGACTCATTGTTTTAGTTTTATCGTCAGAAGATAATATTTTGTTTGCATAAGATTCTGATCTTGCACTGTTTAGTGCATTAGCATAATCTTTTTTTGCCTTCCTATATTGTTCTAGATATTTATTATCAAATCTACTTAACATTAAAAGTCTGTCTAAATTTTCTTTACATACTCTAACATTTGGATTATTATAATAGCCTTTATATTTTTTTTGGTTGTTTAATAGTTTCAAAGGGAAATGTTCAATAAATATAATTAAAAAAATTATTTATAAAATATTCCCCACTGCCTATCTACATCGTTTCTTTTAACTTTATATACATTGCTCCAGCTTTGTTCATCTAATCTTAACAAAAAATTATTCTTAGCATTATCAGTAAAAAATCTAACATATTTACTATTTTTTACCTGTTTAGGAATATTTACATTAAAAGATATTTTTTGTGCTGTATGGTCAGACACATGATTTTCCAAAATATTGCCTTCTACCTGGTTATCACAATTAGTAAAAATATTGTCTATGCAACTTTTAGAGTTTCTTGTTACTCTAGTATATTTAAAAATACAGTTTAAGGTGAAACGAAGTCATAATAGATACTAATTCACATTTTAGGTTATTGTCATGTTTCATTTCAATGTTAAAGTCTCCCGCAATTAAGATTGTTTTATTTTCTACACAAATAATGCTCAAAATCTCTTCCAGTTTCTGAAAAAAGATTTCTGGATTTCCAGCACAGGGTCTATATATAGATAGTATAATAAATGTCTGATTACTTATAGTACATTCTGCTGCAGCGCACTCAAACTCACCAATTATAGATAATTTATTAAGTTTTTTTCTTATCTTGTATTTAACGCTATTATGAACAAAGATTGCTGCTCCTCCATGTCTGCCTTCCTGACGACACACACTTGATGCTAACGTAAAGTTTTGTATTTTCATCATATCTAATTGTTCCTTTCCAATGTTCTGTTATACATAAAAATTTGCAGTTTCCTTGTTCTTCCAAAAATTATTGTATTTTGTCTATTGAGTTACCCAGGGATTGAACATTTTGGTAAATGCATGAGATTTTGCCTTTAGATTTGTTATAATTATTTTGAATAATGTTCCTGCAGTTACTTATATTTCTAAAAAATCACCTGACGGTTGATTCTTTTTGTATAATTTGAAGTTAAAACGTTTTATTCCGACATCTGATGGCCAGAAATCAGGCTGGTATAATTCGTCTTTTCTGCTCAGAGGGGCAGTAACTATAAAACTTTTCCAGTCTTTTTTGTTATTTAAAGGACACTCTGTTACATTTATGGTTTCTGTATTAAAGTTAGGTTGTCTTCTGATATGTGCCTCCACCATTTGGCTTGTTACATGAGGTTTGACCCCGTTTATATATAGCCATGCCTTTCTTTCAGCTCCTGTAAATCCATTTGTTTCATTTTCATCTGCTACTTTTCCTGTAGCTAGCCTGTTTTTAAAGCCCATTTTCTGCCTACGATTAACTTTTGTTATAAAGCCGTCGCTGTCTTCGATGTGTAGCGATCTTGGAGTTTTAGGAATTTCTTCAGAACTCACACCAAGGTTGATTATAGAATTCATTTTCTCCTTTTGTGCATTTTCCATTTCACTAATTTGCGATTTTTTCCTACTTTTTCAGTTTCCCCTGTAACGTAACATGCTGTTTTGGTGTTATTTTTAAATCAGAAGCTAAGGTTTTTTTGGTGACATTACTAAAATGTTTGTTTATATTTACATACTGGTTGCTCTCTATTTTTTCTTCTAACAAATTTATGGTTTTTAAAAGCAAATCTTGTTTATACCTTAGCTCGGCAATTATTTCTTGTGTTGTCCCTTTCTGTGTTGGTGGGTGTTTGTATGAGTGTTTGTGTAGATATCGATGTTCCTCGCGTCACGCAGCACTAATTCCAACAGGACATCTAACACACTGGTGTTAGATGTCATAACTAATTAATGAACAATAAATCTGTATTTTTAGAAGACAATGACTTTGTATTAGAATTAAATATACCATTTTTTAGCAATATAGAACACAAATTAGGCATTACAGTGTTGCAATTCGGTTATCAACCCATAATAAGAGCTTAAAATTTATATTTTCATCATAGATAAAATAATTAAAGCCCTACAGTGACTATTACGGCGCAAAGTCCTGTTTTTTGTTAATTGATTACTTTTTAATTTTGTCCACTTAAGTTTATTAAACTTTATTAAAAAACCTCAAAAAGATAAACAGGTTGCTTGTCTGGTTTATGGCTTTGCTGCAAGGCAATCGCCAATATAAACAGGTTTAAGTTATACTATATTTACTTTATAAAGGTTATAAACATGTATTTTTAACACTATTTTTTTTAACAAGCACAATTAAATAAACAAATATCTAAAAACAAATTTTATATCGCAAATTTACAGAACACCAATCAGTACGCGGAGTGGGGCACATATTCCTTCCCGCTGTCCAATCAGGTCTGTAGAGCAAGAAAGAAAGATTGTATTACTATTCTTTTTTCTTTTTTGTACACTTGTTCGCATAGACGAGCGGCAAAGCTGCCTCTAGTAGGTATGGGTTTAAAGGTTATTTACAAATAAATGTCTGTTTGTTATCAAGTTTAGAGTAGAACAGAGTAGTGTAGGACTAAAAAGTGGAACTAACAGATATCAATATGTTTAAATGCGATCATTGTGATTATCAAAGTGTTCGAAAAGTCGATTTAAGTAAACACGCCCTCCGACATAAAAATCCTAAAGATGTCAATATGTTTAAATGCGATCAATGTGATTATCAAGCATTACATAAAGGGAATTTAAGGAAATACGTCCTGCGACATAAAAAGTATTCGGAAAGGCGACTTAAATAAGCACGTCACTGGACATTAAAACCCGATAACTCGACCAATCCTTACCTGTTTTTGGTTGAAGGTGCGAGGGTGCAGGCATGTTTTTGCTGGAAATAGAGGTGGGTAGATATTCAATACACTTTCAATTTATTAAATAGCAGGTTATGCTGTATAATAATAGGATACCTCAAGCTAAAAGTCTATATACAATAACTTAAAAACGTAAAACACAAATTAGATGTACATGTAGTGCTGCAGCGTACTCAAGACAAACTACATTATAAAATCGTCAGGTACAATAGTTTTGCTTAGGCACTCCTTGTAGTTGGAATGGGTGCATCGTCTTAGGTAATATCTTTTGTTTCCTTTAAATATTAAACACCGCATACCATGGTCGGAAGCAAAAATTCATCATAAAGAAATCCACTGGAAGAAAAGAAAATTTAAAAAGCTGTAATAATTGTAATTAACCAAAATGTATTTAGCAAGCCTAGTATCGATATTCCGAATATCTGGCAGCCGTTGCTGAACCGTCAAATAGCGGTAAAGGTGCGGTGAGCAACGGATAGTATATAAGTCGTAGCTTTTAAGAATAGTTTTTAGTTATCGCTTGAAAACGGTTGGAGATACATCACTAACCGAAACGCTGTGAATCAATTAACAAATAAAGACAATGGAAAAGGCCCAAAATTTTAGTGTTATCAAAATTAAGTAAATTGGCATAAGCTTTTGCGGCCAGTGTTTAAAATAATAGAGTTTCTAGTCGGCCTTAAAGGCCGTCGTTAATTGGAATTTCTTCCTGACGTTTCGCTGCAGACTGCAACCAACATCGGAGATGGAAGAACCACATTTTAATGACATTGTATTTTTTTTGTATTTTCATATGAATCAAAACTATGAAACAGCTATTTCTTGTTAGTTTTAATTTAAAAAAAACTCCTATGAAGGGCAAAGCCACTCTGTATTAATAAAAGATAATAAACAGTCGCAGAAATAAAAAATGGTTATGATTATAAACAAACAACTTTAAGTCTTGTATTAAACATGCATCTAACTTCTTTACTTCGAGAGTTAGCGTAATTAAATCAAAACTAGTTTACACCAGAATTCATACCAAATATCTAGTCATAAATTACACTGACGATTACAAACGGTTTATTGACAAAAAAGTGTCAATTAGAGTACTCTATTTCTGGATAACAAACATACCTATAGTTTACATTATTTTACAGTTTTTGTATACAACTAGTTCTGAATAACACCTTTATTAAGAGTGCCCTAATTAAAAAACTAGTGTAAAATAGTGTGCACTGTTTCTGAATAACAATCAGACCTTTTGTTACTAGTTTCGCTAACTCGCAAGTTTATGTCTTTGGTAGAAAGCAAAAGAAAACTCCCAAAATTTTTCTTAAATCTACATTAGCGTCCGTCTGGCCTGCTAGACCTCAGATCGACTTTTTGAAATAGCCCAGTCGGGATAATTAATCGTTTTGTTCTTTTTCCGATTATCGGTTGCTTATTTAGACATAATTGACAAATGTCAGACTTATTTGGTGCGCTTTTAAATTGTAAACTTTAGGCCCTTCGTCCACGCGTCGACTTACTCGCGATTCGAGTATGATACAGATATCATACGTGTCGCTCGGCAGTTTCCGCCATATATTTTCGGTAACGTTCGTACACGCGTCGACGCGACGGGCTCTGGACTCGACGCGTCGGATACCAGTTCTGCTCGACTGGTTGTGCTCGTCGCATGTGACTAAAGTATCATACGAATGACGTAAGCAATTATGGCGAACGAACAAAATAATATATTATTTGTGCAAGAAGTGGAGAAACATGAATGTTTATACAACTATAACATGCCAGAATATTCCCGGAAGGACATAATAGAAAAAGCATGGTGGGGGAAAAATTCAATTTGACAGGTTAGTATTGTTTTATTTTATACCTACTTCTTTTACATATTCGTACGTAACTAGTAATAAATAAATAATTATTAATTATACACAACAATTATATTGCCACGGAAGTGAAGCATGAGGTGTGATAAAATAATTAGCAAGGTAGTTTCTCAAATTTTGCGGTGATGAAAGTGGTGTTACTTGCAAAGTTTCAGGAACTAAATCAATATTAACATTGACATTTTCAAAGTTTTGAGCATTATATTGAACACCCTCGTTTTGGCGAACATAATTGTGCAAGACACAGACCGCTTTTATAATTTTAACCACTTTGTCCACGCTATGACATCTTATGGCATTACTTAAAACAGGAAATTTTTCTGTCATCATTCCGAAAGAACATTCAACGGTTTTTCTACCTCGAGCCAATCTGTAGTTAAAAATTCTTCTTACATTATTTAATGTTCGCTGTGCATACGGTCTCATTAAATATCTTGATAATGGAAATGCTTCATCACCGACAAAGTAATGGGGGAAAAGGTTTTCGTTTTCATCATTTGGTAGTTTTGATGGTGGAGGCAAGTTAAGAGCGTTATTTTCGATTAAATTTTTAATCGAAGATACCCGCAAAATTCCACCATCACTGTTTCTTCCAGCGTACCCGGTTTCTATAAAAGTAAACAATCCATCAGCATCGCTGCATGCCATTAAAATAATAGAATGATAGGATTTATAATTAAAATTGCTTGATCCAGTATTAGGAAGTTTCTCTATACGAATGTGTTTCCCATCCAAACTTCCCAAGCAATTAGGTAAATTCCAAAGAAGATGGAAACGTTCTGCATTTTTTTTCCATTGCTGCAAGTTTGGAATTGGCATATAGATCTTATTTAACGATTCCCAAATAATAACTGTAGTTTCCTCTACAATTCGCGACACTGTACAATCTCCTCTTGCAAAGTATAATGCGATGCTTCCAAATGTACTTCCAGACCCCAGATATCTGAAAAAGAAAAAGATATACATAATGTAGCTATTAAAACATTTGTTTTAGGCCCAGAAAGCAAAGAGAAATGGAGAAATATACGAAGTGTATTTGTTCGGAATTTGAAACCAGCAAAGAGTGGATCTTCAGCAAAAAAAAAGAGACCTTATTATCTAGAAAACGTTATGCAGTTTACGCTCCCATACATCAAATTAAATGAAAGTTCAATTTCTGGCAGTCTGCCTATATCACAAGTATCGCATGAAAACACCCACGAAGAAGAACTAAATTTTTCAGAATTTGAAACAGCAGTAGAAGATACATTACCTGTCTTGGAATCACAATCAATCCTTTCCATGTCATCTCCATCTACAGAACACACGTTCTTATACACGCCATCGTCGGAACAACGACCGTCATCATCTGCATCTACATGCTCAAACCCACCAAAACCTCGACCAAAGAAGGAAAGGCAATCCGATGTTGACAAACACATTATTGAATATTTAGCAAGTAAAAAACCAAGGAACGTAGAATTAGAAAGTAATAGTAATCCAAGACAAATGTTTTTGCTCAGCCTGCTACCGGATATCGAAATAATGACAGATGTTCAGATGAGATGCTTCAAACGTCGAGTTATGGAGGAAATTGAAGAAATTTTAACCAACAGTCCTTCAGTTGTTGCTGAACCAAATTCCCAAATTATTTATTACGAAACCATAGCAGATACTATGACAAATGCGCAAAATAGTGATTCTAATAACTGAACCTAATTATTCATTATCTAATGTTTATAATGTTGATATCTTGGTTTTTTAAATAAAATATTACGTTGATTATGAATACATACCTGAGTGTTATTAAAATCCTTTCCTCTGCACTGACACATTCTCGCATTGATGTGTTCCTTTTATGTATGGCAGGTGTGAGCAATTGCACCAAAGACAAATAACTTTTTTTTGACATTCTGTAGCATAATAAAAACATTTTATCATCTTCTTGTAGTTCCTTCGCAGCCACAAATGCTCGACAATTTAGATTTCTTTCAATATATGGATGTATCCAAAATTTTCTTTTTTTCTTTTGTTTCGATGCCCTTTTATAAGCAATATAAAGTAATAAAATTTCCTCTTCTGAATCAGACATCCTAAACGCTGGGAATGTCGCGAATATTTAGATCGACGCGTGTACGAGTGTTGGTCGAGAACAAGTAGCATACGCATGGTAGAGTCTCAGTCACGTATTAAACGAGTTCAAGATTAGTCGACGCGTGGACGAAGGGCCTTAATCTAAAATATATGATTTTTTTAGTGTTCACAAGAACTACTTTGTTAGCAAAGAAATTTTAAATTTGGTAATTGTCTCGAAAGTTGCCTCCTCTCCGATTTTGACCAAATTTGGTATACGGGGGTTTTTTGGGGCGCTGATTACGAATCTGCAAAAATTTCTTTTCGGCAACGTTTCGTTTTCGAGATATACATCATCAAAGTTGAAAATCAAACTAACCTTATTTACACTATTCCTCCTTCTTTTTGCACAGAATTCTTGATTTTTACACCAAATTGGTACACAATATTTCACAAACACCTTTTAAAAACTTGTTTTTATATTAATTTTACATTTTTTCCCATTTAATTGCAAACCTCCACTTTCACACGCCGCAACGTGTAGGCAACCATGTATACACTAGCCTTTTTGTAAACAAATGTAGCTGCTGCCTTTGAACTTGAAAGTTCGCAATTTAATGGAAAAAAGGTGTAAAATAAATAAAAATACAAGGTTTCAAAAGGTGTTTATTAAATATTGTTTGCCACTTTAGTGTAATAATCAAGAATTCTGTACAAAAAGAAGGGGGAATATAGTGAAAATTAGGTTAGTTTGATTTTTAACTTTGATGATGAATATCTCGTAAACGAAACGTTGCCGAAAAATTTTTTTGCAGATTCGTAATCAGCGCCCCAAAAAACCCCCGTATACCAAATTTGGTCAAAATCGGAGAGGAGGCAACTTTCGAGACAATTACCTTAAATTTGACTATCGAAAGGATTCCTAAGAAAACCCGCCCGTTTCAAAGCGGATAATCAATAGCTGAAAAATTTGGTTGACTAAGTGGGGTCCAACAAAGGTATTAACACTACAATGAAATTTTCTTATTCTTTTTTTGTTAAAAAGGAAGTGTCTGAAAAATGAGAATGATTTGGGGGATGTAATTATGGAAGATGAGACATCCAACCTTTCAATTTTAAAATTGGAGCCAATAAGCAGTGGTTTCAAATTTGAATGTTCTCCAAGGAATACCGAAGTGAAAGATATTTTGCATTTTTCTGACCTGGATTTAGATAAGTAAGTTAAGATTGATTTTAAATATGGTAATATTGCATTATTTGTTTAATTTGGTATTGTCTCGAAAGTTGCCTGAAATCCGACTTTAATCAAACTTGGTATATGGGGGTTTTTTAGAGCGCTGATCACCAATCACAAAATTTTTTTCGGAAAAGTTTCATTTTTGAGATATTCATCATCAAAGTCGCAAATCTAACTAACCTCTTTTTCACTATATTCCCCCTTCTATACACACAATTTATTATTATTATATTTAAAAGCCATTTTTTATGTTTCTTTTACACCTTTTTTCCATTTTTTTTGCAATTAAATGAAAAAAATGGTATAAAATAAATATAAAATTAAGTTTTTAAAAGGTGTTTATAAAATATTATGTGCCAATTTAGTGTAAAAATTAAGAATTCTGTGGAAAAAGAAGGAGGAATAGTGTAAAGGAGGTTAGTTTGATTTTAAACTTTGATGATAGATATTTTAAAAATAAAACATAAAAAAAAGGTTTTAGATTCGTGATTAACCCCCAAAAAATCTCCATATATCAAATTTGGTTGAAATCGGAGTTCAGTCGAGACAATTAATTTCAATTTAAATTTGGAAATTATTATTTGTGACTATGTTTGTTAAATTATAATATATGAGACCCAGATTGCCTATTTTATTTAAATTATAGCAGTTTTACTGGTTTATTGAGACATAAGTGTTAAGAGTAAGAAACATTTGTCAACATGACAACAAGCTAGCCTGATTTTACTGAATTTTCAAATTATTAATCTTATTTACAGATCTAATGACTTCTTTACCGAACAGATGGTGAGTGATGTGAAAATTGACAACACACACACGGTGACATATGATAATAGGAAATCTGATGAAATAACCTTTGAAGAGTGGAAAATAAAAAATGAAGAAACTGACATTAAAGAGGAAGTACAAGAGGAGTCCGAAACCAGGTAATATATCGACATAAAAATACTTTCATATGAGATATATACATAACATTCACAGTCACAACAGATGCCAGAAATCTAGATGATATTTCTATGCTTTTAAATTGCAAGTTAATGGAATACATTAATGAACTGAAACTATGAGATCCTTATGTAAAAACAAATAACTACTAAGGTATTTGGCACAAAACAGGCTCCTTGCTTAACTAAAAATATTTGACAGTAAAATTGCAAATGGAAGCGGCAGTAAATACTACCATCATTATATGGTTGTTAAAGAATATTTTATTTTTACATGGCAAAGACAGTAAAGGTGTCACCCTACAAATATAGTGGGTCGTATTTTGGCACCCGGTCCCCAATATGCAATAATAAATTTCTAGTTAATATAACACGATATGGCTGAGTAATCAAAACACTTTGCAATCAATCTAACGCATTTCAATCAAGTGAATTAACTGTTTTATTAATGAACAATAAGGATAAATAAACTTACAACTGATAAAATTATACAGTGTTGTTATTAATTGTCTAAGTTAAAAGTGAACAACTGGCAAAAAAATTTAGTTTTTGTTTTTAAATACAAAAACCCCAAATAATATAGGAAAAACGCACTGTTATACTATTATTCAAAAACAAGCAAAAGATAACATGCAGGTTAAAATATTATAATGTTTTAAAGAATCTAAAGAAAATTTCTATTGCCTAATAATTAAAAAATAAATAATCAATGCAGGTAATTTCGAAATTTAGTTTAAATATTTTAAGGACGTATTAATGTAGTTAGCTGTGACTGCTTGTTTTAGTAATATTTGTTTAAGTTGTTGTCCTCAATTCAACCCTAAAATTGGTGTTTTGCCCTTTTTAAGATACAAATAAAAGGTAAAGACCACCAAAAATAACAGGAATATGCAAATTTTCCTGAGATTTGATGCTGTAGCCATGATTTAAAATAATTGGTTTTTTTACTCAACTTACTGTGGTTGTATCTTGTAGGTGGTGCATTTCAGGACAAATGTTTATGGGAATAAAAGTCATATTTTGACCTCAAAAATATACTTTTAAATTATCTGTACTGAAATTTAAGACACCCTGTAAATTATCTCCCAAAATTATTTTATGTGGAGGACTAAATAAAAATTCTACTTTTATAAAGCTTTTCAATTTTCAAAATTGATTTTACTTAGTAAAGGTAAACTTTTTGGTTTTTAGAATAATGGTTAATTGCTCTGACAAAGAAAAATATGGAAATCGTCTGATCCAAAACGAAAATCAATGTGATGATCAAGCCAAGCAAAAGCGAAATTTAAAAATGCCAGTTCCTCACTGTATAAAATTTGGTCAAATGTGTAAATGCTCTCAGTGTGAATATCAAACACCGTATATAAGCAATTTAAATACACACGACCTACATAAAAACATATTTAAATGCGATCATTGTGATTATCTAACTATTAACAAAAGATATTTAAAAAATCACAATGTGCAACATAAACAAGAAGTTAATATGTTTAAGTGCGATCAGTGTAATTTTCAAACACGGCACAAAAAATCTTTAAAGGGACATGTTCTCCGACATAAAAATCCTAAAGATGTCAATATGTTAAAATGCGATCATTGTGATTTTCAAACACGGTACAAAATATCTTTAAAGGGACATGTCCTCCGACATAAAAATCCTAAAGATGTCAATATGTTTAAATGCGATCACTGTGATTTTCAAACACGGCACAAAATATCTTTACAGAGACATGTCCTCCGGCATAAAAATCCGAAAGATGTCGATATGTTTAAATGCGTTCACTGTAATTTTCAAACACGGCAAAAAAGATGTTTAAAGGTTCACGTCCTCCGGCATAAAAATCCTAAAGATATCAATACATTTAAATGCGATCAGTGTGATTATCAAAGTGTTCGGAAATGCCAGTTAGAGCGACACGTCCTCCGACATAAAAATCCTAAAGATGTCAATATGTTTAAATGCGATCAGTGTGATTATCAAAGTGTTCGAAAAGGCGATTTAAGTAGACACGCCCTCCGACATAAAAATCCTAAAGATGTCAATATGTTTAAATGCGATCATTGTAATTATCAAAGTGTACGAAAAGACCTGTTAAATGGACACTCACTTCGACATAAAAACCCTAAAGATGTCAATATGTTAAATGCTTTCACTGTAATTTTCAAACACGGCAAAAAAAATATTTAAAGGGGCACGTCCTCCGGCATAGAAATCCTAAAGATGTCAATATGTTTAAATGCGATCATTGTGATTATCAAAGTGTTCGAAAAGGACATTTAAGGAAACACGCCCTCCGACATAAAAATCCTAAAGATGTCAGTATGTTTAAATGCGATCAGTGTGATTTTCAAACACGGCACAAACAATCTTTAAAGGGACATGTTCTCCGGCATAAAAATCCTAAAGATGTCAATATGTTTAAATGCGATCAATGTGATTATCAAGCATTACATAAAGGAAATTTAAGGAAACACGTCCTGCGACATAAAAAGTATTCGGAAAGGCGATTTAAATAAGCCCGTCACTGGACATTTAGACCCGATAACTCGACCAATCCTTACCTGTTTTTGGTTGAATGTACGAGGGTGCAGGCATGTTTTTGCTGGAAATAGAGGTGGGTAGATATTCAATACACTTTCAATTTATTAAAAAGCGGGTAATGCTGTATAATAATAGGATACCTCAGGCTAAAAGTCCATATACAATAACTTAAAAACGTAAAACACAAATTAAATTTACATGTATTGCTGCAGCTTACTTAAGACAAAGTACATTATAAAATCGTCAGGTACAATAGTTTTGCTTAGGCACTCCTTGTAGTTGGAATAGGCGCATCGTCTTAGGTAATATCGTTGTTTCCTTTAAATATTAAACACCGCATACCATGGTCGCAAGCAAAAATTATTCATAAAGAAATCCACTGAAAGAAAAGAAAATTTACAAAAGCTGTAATAATTGTAAACAACCAAAATGTATTTAGCAAGCCTAGTATCGATATACCGAATATCTGGCAGCTGTTAAATAGCGGTAAAGATGAGGTGAAGAAGGTTAGTATATAAGTTGTAGCTTTTAAGAATAGTTTTTAGTTATCACTTGAAAACGGTTGGAGATACATCACTAACCGAAACGCTGTGAATCAATTAACAAATAAAGACAATGGAAGTCAAAAATTTTAGTGTTATCATCAAAATTAAGTAAATTGGCTTAAGCTTTTGCGGCCAGTGTTTAAAATAATAGAGTTTCTAGTCGGGCTTAAAGTCAGGAAGAAATTCCAATCAACGGCGTCCCTTAAGCCCGACTAGAAGAAACTCTATTAATATAAAATTAAGTAGTTATGTGATAAATTTATTCAGGTTTAAAATGCTAAGACCTCTAGAGGACTCAAATCATCTCTAAAAATTTAAAAAATAAATAACATTTTAAAAAACACTGATTTTTTTGTAATTTCATATGAATCAAAACTATGAAACAGCTATTTCTTGTTAGTTTTTATTAAAAAAAAAACTCCTATGAAGGGCAAAGCCACCCTGTATTAAGAAAAGGTAATAAACAGTCGTAGAAATAAAAAAACTTCTATTTATTTTTTTGTATAAAAGACTACAATAACATTTCTAAGTCATTTTGATAGATTTATCCCTGATTCTTATACATATATAACATGTGAACTACATACCAGTTTTTTGTGTGGATGTTTTATTTATGTATTTCATATGTTTTGCTGTAGTTTAGGTAGATTTTGTAAATTTTTGTCATACATTGTTAAACAAATCGCAAAGACGCTAATTAAACGAAAAATAAAATGAAAATGATGTTTTTATTAATTGTAAAATTATTTGGTAAAAGTTGACCGGACAAAAAACTCAAGTTTACCCAAATTTCCAAAGTTTTCAAACTTTAAGTCCGTTGTTGTTGAGTAGTGGCACCCCTAGCTACAATTATCAGAAAGTTTGGATTATATTTTTAAATCTTATATTTACTAGGGGCAGCCTCTATAACTCTAATCCTTTTATCTCCCGCTCTGCGTACTGCCTGGCAGGCGGAGAGGGGTATATACTCCGCCTACGAGTCAGCACGTAGAGCGAAAGAAAGGTACTGGTGCTGCAGTCAGTTTTTGTACGTGTATCCTATGGTTAACCCCACTTCTTTATGTATCTCTTTTGCGATTTTTAAACACACTGGTGTTAGATGTCCTTGGTATAACTAATTAATGAACAACAGATTGTATTTTTAGAAGACAATGACCTTGTATTAGAATTAAATATACCATTTTTTAGCAATATAGAACACAGATTAGGCATTACAGTGTTGCAATTCGGTTATCAACTCATAATAAGAGCTTAAAATTTGTATTTTCATCATAGATAAAATAATTAAAGCGCTACAGTGACTATTACGGAGCAGTCATGTTTTTTGTTAATGGATTACTTTTTAATTTTGTCCATTTAAGTTTATTAAACTTTATTAAAAAACCTCAAAAAGATAAACAGGTTTAAGTTATACTATACAGGGTGCCACAGATTCGAGTGCATGCATGGGGATCTCGGAAACCGTAAGAGATACGAAGTTGGTTAAATTATGGCAAAGTTGCGCATTTAGGTGCCTAACAACATGCCGATTAGAAAGTTGTAAAATTCCGAGTATTTCGAGATATCGGAAAAACCGAAATTTGCTGATTTTGTTTTTATTTTTTTCTGACGTTATTTAAAGAGATATGAAAAAACAAGACACTTTCTTATGGCCACTTTTTAAGTTCTATAAAACAGCGTTTAGAGATTTTCTGTACGACGTTTCGTTTTCGTTAGACCATCATCAACTTTATTTTTTTAAATACGGACCTGGGTTTTTTATTTAATTTTTTTGAACTTCTTATTATCCCGATTACAAAAATGTATAACACTTAATATTTATTAACTAATATGGAACGTCCCTATAAGAAATGATGTGCGTTCCTTGTCTTACTCATTGTCTCTTATGGAAAATTTGTTTATTTAACAGAAAAATATTAAGTGTTATACATCATTGTAATTGGGATATCAACTGCTTCAAAAAAATGCAATAAACAATTGCATTTTTTGCATTTAAAAAAATAAAGTTGATAATGGTCTAACGAAAACGAAACGTCGTACGGACAATCTCTTAACGCTATTTTGTAGACCTTAAAAAGTGGCCATGAGAAAGTGTCTTGTTTTTTCATATCTCTTTAAATAACGTCAGAATAAAATTAAAACGAAATCAGCAAATTTCGGTTTTTTCCTGATATCTCCGGAAGTACTCGGAATTTTACAACTTTCTAGTCGGCATGTTATTAGGCACCTAATGCGCAACACATAATTTAACCGACTTCGTATCATAAACTAAAGACGAATTTAGACAGTAAACTGCCATAAGTGACGTTAAACAACTATTTTCTGTCATTTTAGCGCCATCTATTGTCTGTAAAGATAGGTATCAGCCTAAAGGCATTTGAATGATACAGTTTTCTTTTTAAATATCTACTTTTTAGCGTCTTTTCAAATTTTTAATTTTTAAAAATTTGTCGTGTGTAGGGGAAAAGTGAGATTCTTAAAAAATGTAAAACATGAGTTAATGTAAATTAAATTTTCCATAAAAATTTTAACAAAAAAGTTTCCAGAATTACTAAATAAACGCATAGGAAAATATTAATTATTGTTTAACTTACATTAACTATATTTTACATTTTTTTACTTATCTCACTTTGCCCATACACGCGTCATAAAAGGATACACCAGGTGAGGCTGTTTAATAATTTACAGACTTGTGGGTCACAAAGAAAAAGCTGACTGTATTTCTATCATAAGCTCATCCAAAAATTCTGGAATTGTGAGAATATTTAAGTTAAAGGTTAACCCCAATAAAACTAAATATAAAAATTTCTTTTTTATTAATAACTCTTAAGGTAAAAATTCAAATTTTCATTATGTAACATAGGTTATTAAATTTTTTACTATTAAGAAGCATAACCATATAAATAACGACTAACATATACACTGGCGATTAAATAAGTTTGAATAAACAAAATGTAATATATTAGATTATTAATATTGCAGTTAAATCTTTTCTTAAACCTGGACATAAAAATAATAACCTTTTTAGAAGCTAAATCTAAGAATAACAAAAAAATACTTAAGCTAGTTGTATTATCTGTTGAAAATCTGTTAAAATAATAGTATATCATTTAATGAGTATATAATGCAAGCTATAATACACCATGATGAATATTACAACACATGAAATATAAATGGTGTGTATGGTAATAACACAGTTTTATTATTTATAACTTTTTTTAAAGAAAAATATACACTTAGACCAACAAAGAAAACAAAAATATGTATTGATACAATAATTTTGATATTTGAAAGTTATGAGGAACTGTTTTAGATATATTAAAGCATATTTTGCAATCAAGAAACTTAAAAATATCAGTTGTTACATGATAATGTGCAAATTCACATTTATGAGTATTTGTTAAAGACATCAGGTCTGTTTGTTATTCAGAAATATTTTACACTTTTTGGTCCTACCTAGTCCTAAAGTACACCTTCGATAAGAGCGCTGACTTAAAAAAAAGTGTAAAATAGTGTACACCATTTTGGAAAAACAACAGACCTACCATATTTTGTTTTTAAAAATTACAGTAAACAAAGTTAATATAATTTTTTATTAAATGCATTTTTTGTATTGTCTTCTACAAATACTTATAAATGTGAATTTGCATATTGTCATGTAACAATGGATGGTTTTAACAGTTTTTAGAAATAACAATTCATTTTTTTGTCCTTTTTTTTAAATATTTTCTTTTTTTCTCCCATATTTTTAAGGCCTGTTGCTTGATAGGATCAATCAAACTCTGATTTTTATTTAATGACAAAAATGTGGCATATTTTGTATCTTTTCCATTTAAAATTTTGTTAACACTCTTAGACCACCAAAAAAGTGAGCACCTTGTAATTAAGGCGCATAACTTGTGGCCTAAGTTGTGTTTGCTACAATTGATGGTTTTAAACGCCGCCAATTCGTGCATTAGTATACCCTGAAGAACTTTGGATATATTGTTTTCGCTCGAAAGTCTAGGAATCAAAAAGAATAAATATTCCAAAGACATATTTATTAGGAAATTGACAAAAACACCAGGCCTTATAAGATTTCCCTTGGTATATTGCCTGGCTTCTATAAATTCATCATCATTTAATGGTTCATTTGAATGCCTTTTCTTTAAATTATTTTGACAAGTAATACAACTTTGTATTAATTTCGATTTTGATAAAATTTTAATAATTGCCCCAGTCATATACATAATTGTACATCTTCCAACCCTACTTTTCCTTAAAAGAGTTAATTCTTTAGGAATATTTATACTTTGATTTTCATTTAGCAGGGGGGAAACACCAGGTATAATTTCTCCTGTTAAAAAGGTTCTTAAATTGTCTAAACCTTCAGTTTCAATATCTTTTTTACAATTAGTTCCTGGAGAGTGTGTTGCTAAATAATTGTTAATAATTAGAGACTTGAAAGAATTGATGAAATGGGCGGCATCAGGATTAACATATCTGACAGCATGGCTTCTAATATAACTAAAAAAATTTTCAAGAGGGTCTTGGTTAAAACCACCTGTCAAAACAAATTTAATTTTTTTTCTTTTAAAAGCTTATCCACTAGGTATAAAAATCCACGTATGGTAAAACTAAGATTTTTTAGAGATGGGTTAGAAACAAAGCATTTTTTCTGTAGTGAAAAGAACCTCATGGAATTTACCACTGTCAAGGAATCCCTCCAAAACTGTTGGTGTTGGGAGCTTTGGGTAACTGGACATTTTAGGGGTTTTGCTGCTTTTACCTTTGTATATTTTGAGACATTAAAGCTATCAAAAAGACTGTCCAAAAATAAAAGCAACTCGCCAGTATCATCTGATTCCTGTGGTAGATTAAAGTTGTCCTTGATATCTAAAAAATAAATAAAAACATAAATTAGACATATTATATTATTAATGCATACAAATACAAAAATTTTATCATATTCTTACTAGAGAAGTACGTCTATAAATGTGACAATAGAAAAAAAAACTACTTTTGTATAATAATAATATGTTTTGTTTAAGAATAGTGACAAAAGTAACTATTGGACAAATGCAAAAAAAAATTGTTAACTTTTTACTCTCACATTTTGTAAGCAAATAGGAAAAATAATCATTTAGGTATTTGATACTTTGGGATTTTTTTTTAACATCTATAAAGAAAAACATAGTTCAAAAATAAGTAAAAAGGTTGTAACTTACCCCATTTTGAAATCCTCTTCATAAGTGAACCAAGGGTATGACTAAACACTTGAGTGCAGTTTTTTACTTTCATTTTTTTAATCTTTGAAGGAAAAATGTGTTCATCTGTGAGTTTTGGACACAGTCTGAGGGTGGGTTCCTGAGTATCTAACTTATAGAACTGTTCTATGTGGACCCATTTTGCTACTTTTGTAAGCCCATTTAAAGTAAAATGTAAATTTTTGTTTAATAAATTATTTCTTATTCCTTTAAACAAGTGTGGAATATCAAAGAGTGGTACAATTTCTTTATCATTTACCGTAAAACCAAAATACGGATTTTGTTCATTTTTACTTTTAAATGTCTCCTTTGTTTCTTCTAGCAGCATGTTTATTGCTGACCTGTTAGAAGACCCTTGATCACAAATTGTAGCAACAATGTCCAAGCCAATAGAAAAACATTCCGTTATTACCTCCTTTATCATTTTTTTCAAAGGTTGAGCTTTTATTGGCCCACTGCTAAAGGTAAACACCACTGGCTGTTTCCATTGTTTATAAATACCTTTTACCATAAAAACATTAGCATGATTTGCAAGTAAAGGATCTTTTTGTTCCCCGTCATCTTGAAATCCTAATATTTCATCACCTTTTCTAAGGTATGATAAATTGGTGTCAATTTCCATTTCATCAAAAATTAAAATGCATGTTTTTTCTTTAGAGTCTTTCATCTTATCTACATGATTTTTTAAAGACCGAAATATGTGGTTACTGATACCAGGCTTTAAAGGAATTTTTTGCAATAAAGACTGTAATGTTTTTGTTGTCGGAAGGCTAAATATCTTATGAAGCAATCTATAACCTTTAGGGCTACCTTTATATAATGATAAAGCCAATATTTTTTCTTCTAAAGTATATCTTCTTGCCCTGCCACTTAATTTTTGGTTTCTTAATTGACATATAATAAAATTGTAAGTGGGAGTATTCACATCCTTTAGCAAATTGTTATAACTAGGAGTGTGAAGTAATTTTTCTGCATTTGCCACTCTCTCTTGATAAGAAATTATTTTTCTTTGTTTTTGATGTAGGGTTGTCCTCCATTTTTTTAAAGTCTGGTAAAACTGTTTAGCTTTCGGTGTTAAATCTTTCTCACGGGAAACATTAACTTGTTTCAGTAGGGAAAACCTCTTTTTCCGAATGCCTAAAAAACACAAATAAATGTTACTGTAGGTACTAAAAGCTATACTCTTATATTTTTATCTTGTTTAGTCTTTTTTTTAATGTTGAAGAGGGAAAACTTTTTCAGAGAATTCTTAATAAATTTATGAAACATACATTACTTCTTTTACAACTTACCCTGGGTCAATGCCAATACTTTTGGTGGAGTTCTTCTACAAGCCTTGGTTATTGATGAAGAACTTTGAGATAACTCGTCAAAAACATTTTCCTTTGATGGTCCTGGCAATTGCATGTCAATGTCTGCTTTGTCAAGTGGCTTAAAATTCATAGGTAATATATTTGCCCGTTGTCTGCTGCAGCCCGGAGTGGAAATATTTTCCAAGTGTAATTCTGAAAAATCAAAAAATGTTATATTGTAATGCAACTACTTATTTAACTTTACATGCCAAACAATGTAAGGACTTAAAATTTACACACAGGTAAAAACTTTAAAATGCCTAAAAATAGTTTAATAGAACTAAATATGATATTAAAAATTAAAAAATAAACTTTCGCAGAAAATTATTAAACATTTAAGGCTATTATTAAAATACAAAAAAAAACGATTATTATTTCTCTAATTCTATTGACGTACCATGAATACATTTATTTTAGGATTACAATTTAAAAAAGTATAAATTTTCTTCTCCGTCTAAACATAACAAACAAAAGTTAAGAAAATTGCAACAATAACAAAGCTTATATAATATTATTTACATATCACACCCCATAAATTTGTTTTATTAATGATCTGAATTAAAATTACACAACCTTAATGAAATAAATAACTTTACCTTCTAATATTTTTCTCCTTTTGGCATCACAAGGTTGTAACACATCATCATTAGAAGAACGTGAAACTGGAGCAATTTCATCATCAAATCCTACAAAGTTCAAAGTTATTAAGGAGGAGTAAAATAAAGTCTTGTAAACCTAATACTTTAACATACTTTTATGCCATAAAATTATGATATTATGTACTTGTATAATTTCGGCCTAAAACCGAAGCCAGCTTTTAAATTCAAGTTTTTAATGAATAAATTGTTCAATTTCAAGATTTCAACATAAAATTTTATATACCATTTAGATTATTTTTATTATGGGAAACAAGAGTAACCTCCTGAAATTTTACGATTTATACAGTGTGTCTACGTAAGTTGGTGGCATTTGGAAAACTTTTTTATTATTAAGGTTGCGAAAAAAAATGTTTTCCTTTATAAAAAATTCTGTATATTCCAAAACCTTGAATGGAACCATAAGATGTCAAAATATATCAGCGATATATGAGGTTTGTTAAAAAATGTTTTTTTCTACAGAGTAAAGTACCCTTACTTTTGACAATATCGAAAACTATTATAGAGAAAAGATATTTAGAAATAATTTTTAAATTTTCAACATTGTTTATATATAAAAAAAAATTTCAAGTTTCTCTAATTATTAATAATAATGATTAATTATGAATTATTATGTAAACTTATATTTTCAACATAATCACAGGAATAATGTCAAAAAAAATGTTTTTTATGTAAATAAACAATGTTGGATATTTGAAAGTTTTTCTAAACATCTTCTCTTTTATATTAATTTCTATTATGTCAAAAGTCAAGGGAATTTACCCTAGAGTAAAAACTTTTTGACAAACCTTGTACACGACTGATAAATTTTATCTAATGGTTGCATTTAGAAAAGAAAGAATAACTTATTTTCATAAAGTTTCCCATAAGCCCCCAACTTACATAGACACACTGTATATCAGTAAATTGAGACCAAAACTTGTTATGTAAAACCGGCTTAATTAAAGCTTTTTACTTAACAACTAAATTAACATCATTAACACTAAAGAATTTTTTTACCTGATATGTGTAGGGAAGGAACTGCTGTAACTTTAAGGCCTCTTCGACCAGGCACTAGATCTTCTGGAATAAAATGATCTTCACAGACAACATATTTACAGTAAATTTCTTCCACGGATAACATTTCATAGTTTGGGGGCTTTATTTTTTGGACCCAAGCCTTAAAAACTTCGGGATAGCGTTTGGGAAAACGATGCCTTTTGCTTGTTTTGTTGGTGCACCGGGCCACACAACAAGATCTAGGGAGGTGGCGTCTTCACCCCAAAAGTTCATTAGGAAAACAAATAATGAAACTAAATTCACCATTGCTTTGAAAAAAAATTATCAAAATCTTATATAAAAAACACAAGTACACAAGATGCGAAGCCAACGACGCACGAACATAAAGTAAAACGACGCCGTTACGGATCGAATGCGAAATGCGAAAAACTGGAAATTCCAAGAGTTCAGTTGGGTATAATTTCGTTAGTGGCGCCCTCTGATGTCGGTACAGATGAAATAAACAGTTTTGGCGGGAAGACTACTACTTTCTTTACTAAATTTAGTTAGTGTATTGTGGTTGTGAATAATATTGGTTGTCATAGTACCGTGAAAACAGATGTCAACCAGCAATTTTTCTGTCAGACAAAGCACACTATTATTTTTATACACTATCTTATAGGGTCACAGGATTTTAAAAGATGAACTTTTTTTTCTTCAGATAAATGAAATTTGTTAATAATTCTTATTTTTTTCGATATTGACAATTATTAAAGGTCGACTTTTGGAAACTTAGATATGTTAAACAGTGCTTATTGACTCTTAAAGACGTGTATACGTATTACTTACTGGTAGGTAATAAGTGTTATTATCTATTTAAAACTAGGTAATAATAAGCATATTATTAGACAGTCGGAGAAAAATAAACTTATGACAAATGCTATAATAGATGCTTTAATGAATAATGGTTGATCAAAAGTTAAGACATACGACCTTGTATCTAATGCCTCCCCATTCTCGCCGGGGATACGCGAGACAATCCGAGAGCGCGAATGTGGTAGGAGCTCTCGTTTCGCTTCGTTCTGCCTCGCCTCGCCTCGGCGGCGCTCCATTCAGTGTGGGTTTTTTCCCAGCACGAGTCAAAGAAGGCGAGACGAAACTTTTGGAGGCGAATGCATGCTCCACATTCTTCTGGTAGTTCGTGTATTCGGTATAGCGTCGTTTGCGCTTCATGCAGTTAGTTATTTCAAAACCCAGCTTATGTTTTTAATTTTTGGTGAATAAAATGACTGAATGGACAAACGAATTTACACTGAGGTTTTGGAGGTTATGCTGACCTGTTTTATGGGATCCCAAACACAAGTTTCATAAAGACAAACAGAAAGTCAATGATGCTTGGTTCCGTTTAAGTGTGGAACTGGAAACTGCCGTAGCTGTCTTGAAGAAAAAAAAAGATTCGTTAATGGCTACATATAGAGGCCATTTGCGGAAGAAAAGCATCAATTCAATCTGGAGCCGGATTTGATGAAGTTTAAAGCCGATATGGTTTGGTTTGAAACTATGAATGCTTTTTGGGAGGGTTTACGAATGTAATGCAACAATTAATACAGAGAAGTTTCAGGTAAGTTCAATAAAAAAGTATATTTGTTGTTTTCTTTTTTTAGCAAAAACAACAGAATAAATTAAAAATACTACACATTACAAAAGTATGATTTGAATATTTCTCTTACTTGGTCGTTGTAAAGTAGGTCTGCGGGGTACATTTTGAAAGGCCTAATAGCACAATATCGTTTCTTCTTGTCTCCAAGAACCAGGCTGAATATTGATCCGTCGTCATCCAATATATCAACCCCTTGGGGATAAATTTGTGTGGATGTTTTACTTCTTCTGAGGAAATTGTGTAACAGCACGCACGTCAGAGTTATTAGTGATACTTTATTTACTTCCAACGCTATCGGTTTCCCAAAATTGAAACACTGAGGCGAGTATCCCAAAAACGTTTTCCACCACTACACGAGTTGATGAAGTCTTGGTTAAATATTCGTTTTGGTGAGCCAAGCTCATGAGTGCCAGGATATGGCTTCAAAATATGAGCTGGGGAATGCCCCGTCAGCCAAAAACACAAGGGAGCTTCTATATTCCAGCCTGGAAGGACACGGTTCTGGTAAATTAAGTTGACTTGAGCACATTTTTGCCACAATAAACTATTTCTTAGCACTCCACCGTCACTTTTTTCCTGACTTCCGATGTCGGCAAAAGAAAACAAAAATTACTATCAACCAAAGCTAAAAGAACTATACTAAAGGTTCTTTTATAGTTATAATATTCAGACCCGGTGAGAGCTGGGCATTGCACTATTGTGTTTTCCATCGATTGCACCGACCAATGTGGAAACCTTTTGAATCCTTTTTCTATTGCTAGCATTCCTCTGGACTTGAAGGCACTACAATGAAAAAAATATATTTTTACTTTAACGGAAAGGTGCCATCATGCCAAATTCAATTAAAAGTGGATTTAAGGCACTCGTATCGTGCCTTAAACAGCACTTTTTTCACTTATATCATCTATTTATATTTTTTTTTTTTTAATATGGCTATTTTCATTATATTATTTAAATTTAGAGCCAACATGCTGAAATCGACCAAGAACTGCCAGCTTCAGTTGGCAATGAAAGTATTAGCGATGAACCGTTGAGCGAAGTTACCAACGTAGAACGAACCCAGCGGCATGCCATTCTTCCGTTACTTCAACACCAATTCAAAACCCCTCGCCGACGTGGAAAGATTCCTCCGGAACTGCAAGAAGCAGGGGCGCCAGTTGAAAAAAATCTTTCATTGTTGAGTAATGTGGTTAATAAAAACAAATAGAAGAGGATGAATGTGATCTATACGGCAAGATACTTGCAAAAAAATTGAGGAAACTTCCCGAAGATGAAAGGCAGAACTTTATGTATACAATTGACGGAAGTATTTCAACGTTACCAGTCTAAAAGAATAATGTTTCAAAATCCTCCAAATTTTCAATGAAAGTCAATTTTCAACCCATCAACCAACTCGCTCCTCATCATCCCACTCTGCATACTCGGATGACAATAATTACGCTTTACAGCCTCACCAGACCTACATATTATAACTCGCCCGCCATCCTCACTCACAAAATCATGTAAACAATCTTTTCTTTCGCCATCTCATTCTACATGTTCTGAAACTACATACTCTTTACATACTTTACAACCTCCGTCACACTCATCCTCTCATTATGTTCCACAAGAAACAGCTTTTCTTCTTCTTCTTCAGGTCAACGCATCAACATTTTATCACTCAAGACGAAAATACCAGGGGACCTTATTAAAACTGCTTATTGTAATGCCATGGGAAATAAGACTTTAGCATTATTTACAGAAGTAATTATTGTTGTATAATATATCGTGTTGTAATCAAGCTGCGTTATTAAATATCGTCGGTGTGTCAAAAGCAAGTGCAATTTTTAAGAGGCTTATGAATCGACCCCATCCATGAAATTTATTATCACCTTTGAATTTCACGTACATCCACCGAATATTAAATCGGTTTGTTTATTCGGTTCTTGTTGTTCTGATAATTTTTGCCGAGCTTTCAAATCTATTAGATTTTTTGTTAGGCTTTAAATTAAAAAAGAATATCTATTTATGTTGTAAAATGTATAAAAGTATAACTTACATAAACAAAACTAATGAAAAATTGTGAAAAAATATAGGAATCATTGTTACACTAAAATTTGACCTGATAAATAAATTTTAAATATTAATTTTTTTTCATGATTGATTTTGTCACTGTATTCATTACAAATATAATTTAGTATATAATATATAATATTAAAAAATTAAAAATATCTATCTTTCCTATAGTTTTTCAAATTATCTTTTAGATTTTTGTGCTTAGTTTAACGTGGCACTACTATATAAAGTTTCAGCGGCTGTAGCATCAATAAAACCAAAATCTTCGTGCAATTTGTATATATAAGATCCATTAAAATACTTATTCCAGGTGATGGCATAAGGGATAGAGAATTAATGAAAAGTTAAAGAGATTTCATCTAAATCTAGCATTGCTGTAAAAAAAATATTATTATTGAAGTATTTCTAGCTTTAGCAGGTGCAGGACATGAAAAAATATTGTAAAATTACCAGAATAGAAAGCAAATATACAGGCCGATTTAATATTCTGTGGATGTATTTGAAATTCAAAGGTGACAATAAATTTCATGGATGGAATTGATAAACGTTTAATGCTGTATAATTTTTCAGGCAATGAGGTACTAACAAGGTTGCAATTACTCATATTAGATTTTTGTAAAATTGATTTTAAATATGTGGTCTAATCAAGTGAAATTTCAGAAATTGACCTATTTATTCTTATGCCTAGAAAGTAATAAATTTCTTTTAAATCAGTCATATCAAATTGTTATGTGAATAACCTTTTAATATTATTTATTGTATTTATATCTTTCATTGCGATAACTAAATTATCGGCGTATAAAAGAACATAAATATTTTTATTTAAATTGCGTTTAAGAAATTTAGACAATTATGCTGACGAATTTATAAATCCATTTTCAATTAATTATTAAAGCAATCATAATTTACATACAACGTTTTTTGTTTTAACAGTAACACCGTCGGGCACTCGCATATAAATATATTTTTTTAAGGTCCCATTAGGAAATCTGTCTTAACAATACTTTTGGTGAATTAACAGCTCATAATGATTTGCAAACGAAAGCATACTAGCCCAGTCTGTAGGTAATTTTTATGACTTTAATTTGTAACCGCTTGAAAGGTATTAGAAGTTCTAGAGAGTGATTACCTGAATATGTCTATATAGTTTTAGACTCAAAAAAGTGATTGGGGGTGGAGGGTTAAAAATGGTAAAAACGTGTTTTTCGCTTCTGCAAGCGCCATTGTTAATTTTGGAGGGGCATTTTTAAATGGTTTTTTTTTGGTATAAAAAAAAACTTATAATTTGATCCCGGCTAAAATTGATTTAGTCAATGTTTATGAAAAAATGAAAAAGTTCAAAAACCCGTTAAAAATATCCATTTTTTGAAATGTTGATAATTATTGCAAATATATTTTATTTATCCATTTGTATCATTGCAAAAAATCGTTTTTTTTTTTAATTCTGAATAAAATAAAAGGTTTTAAAGCATGACCGGATAATTTTTT
Organism: Listronotus oregonensis; assembly: GCA_019359885.1. NCBI lineage: Eukaryota > Metazoa > Arthropoda > Insecta > Coleoptera > Curculionidae > Listronotus > Listronotus oregonensis. The sequence continues at coordinate 47,864 of JAHBCN010003270.1, read as the reverse complement.
GTTAAAATTAATAGAGTTTTACTGATTTTAGAACCCTAATTTATTGGGCTATATATCTGTTTTGTTTATAAATATTTTATGTCTTACAAACTGTCTTTTGTTTTTTCGACACATATTTTACTAATTTGGATCAATGTAAGAAAAAAAAATATATTTAGTACTTTGTTTTGAACCTTGAAAAAAAGGAACTTTTTTTCAAGGTTCTATTTTTACAGGGAGCCGGACCGGCCCCGTCCTAAGTTAAAAATTTTTAACTTAGAAATATGAAAAAAAAGCTTACTTCAAAACAAATATTTTTGAAAAAAAAAGAAGTCCCTATGACCATTAAAAACCAAGTAAGCATTTTTTTTTTAAGTAATATTCCAATTGTTTATATATTAATAATTATAATTAAAAATTTATTTGGACGGCATTCGATATTATAATGGTTGAACTTGATATAAAGGATAATAAAAAGTTGTAATATTTGTTTTTTATTGCTAAAAGATGTGTATAAAGTGACTGAAACTTCGACGGTGCAAAAAGGTTAGTAGTGGGGAAAGAAGCTCTCGGACTGACACACCGAGTCAAAAACTAAAATAAAGAGTTCAAATCAGCGTAGCGCAAACAAAATAGCCATATCTCTGCGAATTTTTATCTTCTTGTATATAGGGGTAGCGCAAAAACTTATGAATAATGTTGCATTTACTTTTTAAAAATAATTAATAATTTTTCTTTTAATTTAAATTTATGCGTCGCAGCCCTTTTTCAATCGTAATATTGAAGGCACTTTAGAAATCGAAAAGTCAGAATTAGAGGCTAATAATATATTAGTTTGTGAGCTTCTTGACGAAACTAGTGTTGATAAATCCTTCAATGAAAATAGTATTGACGAGAGAACAATTAATATATCTAAAACTAAAACTGAAATTTTAGCTTCAGATTTATTAATTCATATTTCGTGTAATAAAGTTTAGATAAAAAATTAAATTATAAATAAAAATAAGTTTTACTGTTGATTCTTTATTTCGTGATCAACACTGCTCCTTTAATTTGTATGTATTTAATTATTGTACAAACTACATTTCTATGTATTCAGGGCCATACTAACCCTATGGGCTGTTCGGGCTAGAGGCTAGAGGCGCCGTAACGTCTGTATCTGTATCTGAAAGTGTGGAGGGTGATAAACATCACTGCACCTAGGCCTCAGTAGGCCCGTTGTGCTATCTCCTAAAGGGGACTCTTCACTTAGTACGCCGCCTATCCTACTGAATTAAAGTAGGTGAGAACGTCGCCGAGGGGAATCTCCCTAATGTCGGCCAAAGAAAACCAATACTCGCCCAGCATGGATCTACTTTTGGACGAGAGTACAGGGCAGTCACAAAGAATGTTCTCTACCGTCTCGTCTTCCTGTTCACAACCTCTACAAAGAGGTGTGTCATTTATACCCATTCTAAAGAGGTGTTTTCACAGTCGACAATGTCCAGTTAGAACGCCCGTGATTAGACGAAGGCACGCCCTAGGCAGTGCCAAGTAATGTTTAGCTGTATCTCTGTCAGGATAGTTCAGTAAATCCCTGGAAAAGTTACAGTTTACTGTTGCATCCCATCGTGTTATAAACTGCTAATGAGAGTGGTTTTGATTAGGTCCCTCATCGTAGACCCTGTCAGACCTACGAAAGGTTCGGGTCCAAAAGGTTTTGTCCCCGCAGCCTTCCTGGCCAACGAGCCAGTGATGCGGTTGCCTTTGGAGTGCGCGTGTCCTTTGGTCCAGCAGAGAGTGACCACATTTATGCTGGAAGCGTCCACAAGGGCACGGTGACATTCTAGTACCAGACCTGAGGTGTAGCGTGGTCTCCTTAGGGCTAGTAGTGTTTCTACTGCTTATTTATTTTGCAGTCATGGTTATGCCTGTGAGCACGCTGGCCAACTCACCCATAGCCCATTTGATGTTAAGAGATCTAGAATAAATTCCACATCCCGTACCTTCTTTTGTTTTCGAACCGTCTGTGTAGATATTGATTAAACCTGCCACGTTTGTGTTCGATTCTCATTTGACGTCAATTTTGTAGGGTTTGTCAAAAACAAAACATGGCGCAATAAACGACGCCTCTGTGCGCCAACTCCTACGTCGGGCATTATACCAACAGTGCGAAGGCGCAACATAACCGTCAAAACGACCTCCTTGACAAATATGTCAAGGGGTGTGACGTTTAGGATTACCTCCATGGCCCTAGTTGGTGTTGTTCTCATGGTTCCGGTGGTGTTGAGACAAGCTATTCTTTGTACATGGTCTAGCTTTTGGATAACTGTCGTCTGCTGGGCTTTCTGCCCCCAGACAACAGCACCATAGGTTAGCATAGGTCTTATGATGGCCGTATAGATCCACAGGGTGACTCTAGGTGACAGTCCCCAGGATCTGCCTACGGTCCGGCGACACTGCTCATAAGAAATGTATGCTTTCTTGATTCTTTTATCCAACTGGGAGTTCCATGTTAGCTTACTATCAAAGGTTACCCCAAGGTATTTCACCTCTGTTGCAAAGCTTAGCTGTGTGTTTAAGAGCCTAGGAGCGTTCAAGTTCACCATCCTTCTTTTCCTTGAGAAGAGAACCATCTCTGTCTTTTTGGGGTCGATGGATAGCGCGTGATCAGCACACCATCCTTCTATTATCCTAAGGGCATTCTGCATCCTTTCTCAGAGTACGCTCTCGAATTTTCCTGTGGAGAGTATGACCAAGTCGGTATAATTAAAGTTTTCAATGAAGTTAAGAACATTATCATAAAAAAGTAAAAAACATATACTATATTTTTACTCCTTTATCTTAATTCAAATAATAATTAATTATGTTTCTAACTTCAAAACCAAAAAACCTTTCATTTAAATCTTTTATATGTTTGAAAAAATCGCTACATTTAGTTTTATTGGCCTTTAATTTTTAAATCATTTCTTCAAAAATTGGGAACACATTACTACAGAAAAGAAATCAACCTTAATTATTATTTAAAAATTGTCTCAAAATTTTTTGGGAGCTGTGTGGTGTATTTTTGTCCAGATATTCATAGTAGGATTTAAGATCAGGTAAACTTTTTAGAACTTAGTTGATACATGGCAAAAGTAAAAGCCAACGGGTAACTACGTGCCAAAGTCTCGCTAAACTGAATATCCACAACATGGTGAAACTCCTTAAGTTCATCTATTCGCTTTGCTGATACCGAAAAATATGAATAAATTGTTTTTACCAAAAATGGCATTCGTATTATTCGCCAAAAGGGCAGATACTTGATTAATATTTAGTTCCAAAATTTCTGTGGAGGAAACTATAGCTTTAAACATTCTTATCGTCTCGTTCGAGTCTCCATAAAAGTCTATAGTTTTTGTTCTGAATACCATTTTTTATGGTAAAATACTACACGCACAGAGTAAACATATTTCTATTTTTATGGTTGGAGGCATTTAATTGTTTAAAAATATATACTGACTTGTTTTTTTTTTAATACTTCTCTTACATTTTCTAGCATTTTAGGTGCTAATATATTTATTAAAATAGCTTTAACCTACGTTTTTCTACGGGATCGGGAACTGCTTGCAGCTGTCACAAGGTGCTCTTGAGAAGAACTTTTTCCCCAAAAAAATAGATTTTCCGTATGCGCTAGTACATGGTGTATCCAGGTCAATTATTCGATTGCTTTTTCATCTATTCAATTTAGACAAGTATGTAAAATTTCTACCTGAATCAAACATTTCATGACACATGTGCTCTCTTAAATATTTTTAGAGTAATATTGCGCCCCTACAATCGATATTTAAAAAAATATGGCTAACAGATTTGTTTGCTGGTAGAGCAAAAACAAAAAAAACCTGCTCGTTTCTTCTTTATTCTGATTTAAGACAAATCGATTTAATGTTAATTAAATATGCAAAATAAATAAATTAAATTATTCTAATTTTTAACTAAACAAATGAAAATGGCACTTATCCATTGATTGAAAATACAAAGTGTTTTAATACACGGAATAGCTTTGCTTGCTATTTTATTTACTTCTCTCTCATCCAAGAAGTAATTTTGGAACTTAGCCGCAGTGGCCGGTATCAGCGAGGCATTGTGAATATGTGTGGTTTGCGGCTCGTGACATCAACATTTTTTGTGCCAATGTTTTAATATTAAATTTTAATACTTTTAGCTCTGTTATATTATTTCGTATAAAAAATATTTGACTAAAGTGTTATTTTCATCCAATTAAAAAGATATTAGCAAAGGATCTATTTAAGTTTGTTTTATTTGGGATACTCGCCTTACTATTTTTTGGAAAATGGGACCCTCTTGGTCTGGGTTTCGGGGTATACGGGCTGACCCTGTCCAGCCCTATGACCCCTATGAACTTGCAGATCGCCTTCAACAAAAAAGAAGAACACCCCCCAAAAAAATCGCAAATACTAGTCTACGTTTCGGTGGCAAGTCGGCCACCGTTGTCAAGACAGAAACAAAAACAAAAAATTAAACTAAATTTAAAGAAATTTTTGGTCTAAAAACTTAGGAAATTCTGATAGCTTTTTTTATTTTTTAATAACGTTTGGTCATAAGTGACACTAGGTTATTGGACTGGTGTATGTATAGTATTCAAAAAGATCAGAAAGGTGGGTGGCATGGTGTGTTAATCGATTTTAAATTTACCTGAATTTACTTCAGCATCAAGCATAGGTAACCATGTATTATTTAAATTAAGAGATATTAATGCTATACATATTATTTAACGTTTTTCTTTGAACAAGTTTCCTTTGCTAAAATTTATATATTAGAGCTTAAGATAAAATATTAAAATAATTTATTTTTTTTATCCCTAGAGACTGATTTGTGTCAAAGTTATAAATGTTCAATTTTTTCGAAAAATTTGAATGCAATGTTATTAATATTATATGTCCATTAAAAACAGCATAAAAAAGTCAAAATACTTGTAAAAACCTTCATTTCGATATTTTGATTAGTTCTCGAGTTATTGCCGAAAAACTGCATTACCCGTATTCCTTTCTCTTTTAAGTTGTCAGATAAACAACGCCGCGTTTTTATCGAGAATGCCATTACAATAAAACCTTTTGTTTTGTACGAATGTTAAATAAAATCCATAATATTTGTTTATCATTAATTTAATAACATCATTTAGCATTACACGGCTCGTGAAGTCGTGAATAATAATAGCTGATTTCTTATTATCTAAGGGCTCTGGTTAATTATATCTTCATTGTGCTGGAATATAATTCACATTTTCAGTTTCTCTTAAACAGGTTGCCAAACGTCTAAACATTTTTTTTATTAAAATGCGTCGTTCGGGATATCTTGTTTTGCAGCAATAGAGGGATTTTAAATTTTTTAAAAATAAACCGCGAGCATATCGTATGCCTCGGTAGTATAATTTAAAATTGCCTAATAACGATTAACAAACCTTCTACTACTAATAATAACGATAAGCTAAAATAAACAAGAAATATATTTAAAATGATCAGATTTGACAAACAATGCACTTGTCATTTTTGACGTCCCGGCACTCTCGATAAAAACGCCGCGTTGTTTATCTAACAGCCTAAAATAGGAAAAAATACGAGTAATGCAGTTTTTCGGCAATAAGTCGAGAATTAATTAATATATCAAAATGCGGTTTTCACCACTTTCTTTACTTTTTTATGCTCTTTTTAATGGACGTATAATAATAATAATAATACCATTGTATTTCAATTTTTTAAAAAAACTGACATAATTAATAACTTCGTCACAAATCAGTCTCTAAAAATAAAACAAAAAAATAAATTAGTTATTTTAATATTTTATCCTAAGCCCTGATAAAAGCTCTTTTAAACGAGACCTAGTTTATCAAAATCGGTTTTGCCAATTTTTTCTAAATTACATTTGCTCCTGTCCCCTTTCTTTATTTAACAGGTTCGAAAAAAAACGCTTAAAAGAAAAAAGTTTCCCAATTTTACATAGTTTGTGAAAAAACCATCAAAGATATAAGTCAATACGGCATATTCCTAATAATCCGTGTTTTCAATTGTGTTATTAGTTTTACGGCCCCTAGCGGTTTAATTACAAACTTGAAAATACTTTTCGGCGTTTTCTCGACGCCGTTTTCACTATAAATATTTTTTGCCGAAAGCTATGCAGGGTTCTCGAGATATCGCCGGAGGACGACCTTATCAGGACATCCTGTATACCGTCAGCTTAATTTAGATCTACTAGAGGTTGACGTTTATTGCGTCATCCTGGAGCTTTTAATAAATCCTTAATTATTCATTCTTTTTTATTTTATTTTCCCATAAATATTATATTTTTCTTTTTTCCCCTTAACACTACAGCTTTTCTTAATAGGTATTTCAGTACTTTTGATTATAGGAGATCCAATAAGGTGTTTATTATTATTTCTGTTCTTATATAGATGTTCTTTATTTTTTATATTGTGTTATATCCACGTCATTTCCAAAATTTAAAGAAAAGTAAAATTACTTGCGCCCTAACCCTCTACTTAACTTAGAAATTTCTGAATCTGACTCTATGAGAATACGTATTTGCAATGTATATAAAAGTATATTATTATTTTTTTAGATTTGTTGGAAGACATTTACTCAATTGGTAATTACATGGAACATGCAACGACTGAGCAACATTCCTACTACGATATCATTAAGGAGGATGAAGAAATAACTCAGCAGAGAAACGACATGTGTGCCATAGTGATAGCCGGAATGGAGGTTGCTCAAACTTATGAAAAAGAATACGACGAATATTACATTTTATGGGAGGAAGATAGACAAGAATTTTTGCGTCAGTTTTTGTCTTATGGTCGTTTACTTACTATTGAAGAACTAGATAGAATTAGAGATGAAGGAGTAGATGCTGTTAAAGAATCTCCTCCCACAATTAAGCAGTTTAAAGATCAAATTGATTATTACGAGGACATGTATAAAAAGGTGTGTAGGTACAGCATAGGTATTTATTTTAAGCTAAAAAGTAGCTGGTGTAAGTATATTTTCGGGGGTAATATCCCTAGTGCATTTAATTTTTCCGGAAAAATTTGGAAAAACAAGTTTCTAAGTAATTTGTTTTAACAAATAGCATGAGCGAGAGTGGTTTTAAAAACCCGAGTCGAAGACAAGGATTTTTCCACTTTCGCGAATGCTATTTGTTAAAACAGATTTCTTAGAAACGAGTGTTCCAATTTTTCCACAGGAAAAATTAGATGGACGAGAGATATTTGGTAAAATTATTTCCTGAGTTAAATATTTTATTTTAATACAACATTTTTTTAATTAAAACAATAAGAACAATCATTAATAGGAACAATATAACTTTCAAACTAGGAAAGGTAATTACTTCAAACTCATTTTAAATTACAATTAATATAAAAATTACTAAATTGTTTTTAATTATGTTTGTAGTAGCACTATTCTCTATGTTGCTGTGAGAAGTGTCAAACGATTGATGGTGTTGGCAAAGAAGTGTCTATTTTCTGTCTTTTCAAGGGAGCTTCGTAGCTTGTAGATGGTACATTATTTTGGACGGTTCTTAAGGCAGTGTTGATATTTAAATGGTGTTGATTGTCAATTTGTAGATACGGTTGGATAGACGCAGCTTTAGAATGCCCTGTGATTTTGATGAGTTGCTGCTTGCCTACACCGGCCTTTGTCAGATTAGTAACAGCAGTTGATCGCATAGAATGGTTGGATATTTTAACTTCTGTCGTGTTCATACCTGTTTTTCGTCTTTTGTCCATTTTGACAGTTAATTTCTTCCAACAGGAATGTTTTTAAACCATCCAGTGCTACGATTGGATTGCCATGCTGAATTTGGTGTCAAAAAAAGTCTATTTGTTGTTATTTTAGACGTTCGTTTGTTTAACAGGGATTTGTACAAACGTACCGGACAAAACTCAGGGTTTTTTGAATTAGGAACAAGCCACTTGCTATCGCACAGATTTTTGCACCACCTTGTGCAGTTTTGCTGAAGACTGTGTTATACTCGATCCTTCCCGAAACAAGGGATACATAATTTGACTTAAATGTCAAAATATATTTTGTAGTGTGATATTAAAGTAGATGTATGTAACTTTTAATTTTTTTGGAAAAGCAAAAGGAATTTTAGTGGTTATATATCGTTTTTGATTTTTTGATTTTTTTTTACAAAAATAGTACAGCTGGCAAATTTTGGATGCTAAAAAAATGGCGAAACGTGATTTATACAAGGTATTGCAAAAAAGACATTAAAAATTGCGAAAACAGATTTTACGTCAAGATAAAAAGTATGAGCACATATTTTGTTTTGATATAAGCGTTTTTTTCTGCCAAGTTACAATAAACATTTACAGATTTTGTTGCAAAATTAAAAAGCAATATCTCACCTGTTTTGATTTCATAATTATCAATTTCTTCTTTAAAATGATATGTAAAGCAATGAGACGCTTCTCCGCCCCTCCAAGCAAGCTCAACTGCTGCAATAAAGTAAAATTTACGCTGCAACCCGGTTGGGGTTGTCTCATCCCATAAGGACACCATCTTGTAGTAGTCGTCCATATTTAAAGAAGCTGAACTTGTTTTCCTTTTTTCTTCATGTTTCTGGAGATTTCGCCTTTTCGCATTTCGAGCGGGTCTAGCTGGCTTAAAGGTAATGTCGTGGAATGGGTCGAACACGATATTAAATTCTTAAAAATATTTTTCCTGCAGTTTTTTGGCAACGATATTCCACATTAATTTTACACACAGTTCTTTGTAGTCGTCCCCATTAGCCTTACGCATGTTCCATGCCCAGTCCTTGAGGATTAAATTTAGCTCGCCTGTAGTTGTTGTCTGGAGAAATTGGTAATTTTTTGCTTGGCAAAATTTCATAAATTGCTTCCAGATCGATGTGTGAGTTTTCTGAGTATTTAGTGGAACACTATTTTCAACAGCCGCATTAATTTTACTTTCGGAAACATCTCCAAACCGATTCATTTTGAGTTTTAGTTGAAAAATTAATAAATTCGTAAGCGTCGTTTGTGATCTTTGTTGTTGGTAACGGTACATAGCAACACAGCATAGAAACCATCAAGTTTGTTTTTACAAGGCAACTTGTCAAACTTGCATGAAATTTTTTCGATTTTTTTTTTCCGGAAAAACTGCTGACAGCTAAGTTGACACTTGTTAAGTAATTTTTCCACTTAAAATTTATATTTGACATACCAATTCTTGATAGCGATTGGTCAAAATTAATAGGAAGTAAATAATCGTTATAAAAGAATCATTAAAAACTATTTAAATAAGTTAGTTTTAACCGGTTAATAAGCTGAGTACTTTTATTACTTTATAGGGAAGTTTCCCACAATCAAATTATGCACTTAGACTAATTAGTAAAATATTATAATTCTCATTATTCCAAAAAAAAAGTTTATTTTCTGCTTTTTTTTGTAATTAATGAAATGACGATTAAAATGTTAACTTTAAAAATGTATTTTTAGATGACTTAAAACACTTTCTAAGTGGCAAACGTAATTGTCTTTACTTCTGTTGCCAAATATGTTAGTACCACTATTTAACTGTAAAATGATTACTTAGACGATTATTAATGCAAAAAATGGTTTAAAATTCAAAATTAAGTGAAAAACATGGGCAAAAACCAACCAATAAACATTGTATAAGCAAAAGAATTAAAAGTAACTATATGTTGTGTCCGTGTGGTTAAAGAATACAGTCCGCTGACTGTTAATATATTTTATTTCATATACATAATGAATATCACAGTTGTATTTTCTAAGAATCTAATCTTTACTAAAAGGTGGTAGAGAGCAAAGATTCATCTTCGCGATTCGGCGGACGGAGTGGAGGTAGGTCGTAGGACCTAGAACAGACTGACCTGAGAACCTGTTATTTTTAACTGTTATTTGAAAATAGCACTGACAGGTTGTTATTGAAAAAATTTGTAACAGGTTAAAAATAACAGCAGTGTTATGTTCGTCTACAACATTATGGCTATGGAACACGTTTTCTTAAAACGTTAACGTACTACACTTAGTATACTTTCGACTTTCCGAGTTTCGTTTTGGAATTCAGAATAAGGGAAAATTAAAGAAGTATATTAAGTTTGGTCTTTTTCTTTTTTGGGCCATTTTCTTATTAAGATGAAATTAGCAGAAAATAAATATTTCTAAGAATTTTTATAATAAAATCACATAATAAAATTCAATATTTAACAAATAAAAGTAATAAATTTATATTATTATATTAATTTGGTTTCAACTTAGTGCGTAAAACAAAACATAATTATTATGGTCTAAGAGTTGGAGCCGAAAAATCATCGTTATCAGTAATATGTAGTTTCTCCCGTAAAACATGTTCATTTAGTATTGTTAATTATGTTCCCGAGCGGGCTGACAGCTAGGTGGATACAAAAGGGGTGGCGGATAAGGGTAAAGAGGGTAAAAATTTAAGCAAAAAATCGTCATCGATAACACAACAACTTAGTTATTGGGCAATTTTTGGGTCCATTTTAAGAAGAAAACTTCATATGAACCTATGTCCTAAGTTTTAAGATACAAGGTGGTAAAATTTTCAAAAATAAATCATTTATTATTAATATCAGTAATACCACTATAGATATTTTAGTAAAATTTGGATACATGTACTATGTAGGTATCAAGAGGCTTTTTTAGTGTACTACATTTTTTTAAATTTTCATCAGTGACGTTCGTACGGAATTTGACCTGCCTATTTTGGCAGATATTAATGGTATGCCACTGATTTCTCTTAAAATAAAAAATATTTTTGAAATCCCCAATCATTTATAATCAAAGTTGATTTCTTGATCTATTTAATCCAATGCACGGTTTTTCTTAAAAAATAGAAACCATTTTTCTGCAAGATCATAAATCATTACAATATAGGTAAACAATATCACCATGCAGAGAAATATCTAGATTTAAATTTTCTAGGTGAAAACCGTGCGTCGGACTAAAAAAATTATACCAAATTTTATTACAGAATCAAAAATCATTTGAGAATCTCCGTAGTGTGATACGTATTCTCATAGATGTTGATCTCCTTGAATTTCATAGATTTTCTGTACAATAAATATTTGGCAAGATATGGCCGTTTAAAGCCTGAATTTACGAGCGAGCACCACCTTATTCGAGCCCTTTTCAAAACTTATTATCCGGTCAAAATAGACATTCACCCTTGCATAAATTCTCAAGAAGCTAAAAATTTTTATGAACGTTAGGGATACCGTAATAATAAAATTGTAAAAGTCCCCGTCGATTCTATGTGTGCAAAAATTTTTATACAAGGTCAAAGTTTGTGAAGATGACTGTCTTGTTTTTTTGCCAAAACAGTTAGTTTTATAATAAAAATAGTTAAAAAATAATGTAGGTAATTTAGTTGTCTACAAAAATTGTTTTTACACTTTTTCCCCTAAAATTTACCGTTTTTGGGAAAAACCGTCATTACCACGTACTAAAGTTTTATTCCCTATACTATGCACACGTTTTCACGCCACCTGTAAGGTAGTGTACTTGACGCGTTTTTTTTAACGTGTTTTCCCAGTAGGCTTACTCTACGGTCTATTTTATTAAATCCTAGTAGAATAAAAGGCCTTCCCATTTAGTATCTTTGATACCCATTATGTTAAGCGTAATATTACCGTCTAATGTATTTACATTTATATCACTATTGTCTGCAACATATTAAATAAACGTGCCACTTTCTGCTGGTAAGATAAGAGGTGAACGATAAAAAACTGTTGCTGCCTTCTACATCATAGTTTCATTATGATGCGCACATACCAAAGGACAAAAAAAATGTACAAAACGTTTTGAGGCAAATCCGCGATGAACACAAACTGCAAGACCCAATTATAGCGTGTACTTAAAAAACCGAGGACAAACAGCAGTCATTATGCTATGACCAATGTTTGTACATATTAATTTTAAATGTTCTAAACTGAACCGTTTATTTTGAAAAATTATTTGTTTTAAAAAATAAGTCAGTGACTCTGGAAAATTAATATTTATATCTTTAAACATACGACCTTGTGGTGGGTAATGAGAATTATCGATGCCTACCGATAAAGTATCTTTCCGAATGTTTGCAGTCGCGGCTACTGGGATCTTAAATTGCTTTTTTTTGCGCATTGTTATGTCTGTGAATGTAACCACTAACAGCATGTAATGGACAAGCTGACAATAAGTGCATAAGTGTTTCGGGTTGCTGTCGACAGGCTCGACAAGCAGTATCAGGAATGTTAGAAAACTGACTTCGGTATACCAATGTGTTTATCACCCCATCCTGGCATGCTAGTAGGAAACCCTTGGTCTCAGACTTGAGCTCAGCAGATTTTAAAAATCCAAAGGTGCAGTTCTTACGGCTTTAGACTCAAGTCTTATAAGTGATTGGTGGTCGTTTGGATCTATCGCAAATCTGAGACCGGATTTTTCCGCTGCCCGCTCCGCTGCCTTGAATAAAAGTGCTCCAACATTAACAATCTCGTGTGCTCTTACTAGTTGCATCAGTGGATCAGTACTATTGTCAACTTGACGAACAAGACTTAAAACCAGCCAATCATGCATACACTGCAAGTTTAAAAGGTCACGACCTCCCTGGTGGCGTTGGAGATAAATACGGGATTGATGAGCGCGGGTGGATGCTACGATAAAGATACATAATTTTTCGTGTGCTGATGTCCAGCTCGCGCAGATCCTCTTGCGTCCACTTAACCACTCCGAAAGAGTAAAGCAATACCGAAACTGCTAGCATGTTAGTAGCAAGGACCTTATTTATTCCAGGTAATTCGGATTTCCAAATTCTCCGTAAACCTCGCCTGTAATTGCTTTTAAGCTCGGTCTTCACAGCTCAAACATCTTGAGTCCGGTTTTGGTTGATTCCTTAATATCGATAATTTTCGTTGTTTTAAAAAGGGAGGAGTAGCGCGCTATCGGCAAGCTGGTCAGCTTTTAAATCGTTCCTGTACTGGCCCTTCTCTAGCTTAAGCATCATCTTTGGTATATTTGTGAACAACTTTAAGAGACTGTTGTAGGTCTCGCTCGCTATTTGGGTACAGTTTCAGGTCATCCATATAAAACAGATGGGTTACCTTATGCTCACGTCTTCCAGGTGGTCAACAGCAATATCCGCGTGTCTTTCGAAGAGACACGGATAAGGGAAGCAGTGAAATACAAGATAGCAAAGGACTTAACGAGTCATCCTGAAATACGCCCCTTTTAAACGTAATGGGTTCGATAATAATTTTGTGTGCCCCCGATGTTATAGAGAACTTTGATTTCCAAAGTGACATCAGTCGCTCAATGCATCGAATTAGGTTAAGAGTAACCTTAAGATCTTTAAACAGATGCAACAGTAATTCGTGAGATGTGTCAAACGCTTTTCTGTAATCAATCCACGCCATATTAAGGTTGCGTTTGTATTGGATTGAGTTTTGTGTAATGTGTAATCTATCAATTAGGAGATTTTCTTTGCAACCATGCTGCTCGCTGCTCCCCTACATCACAGAGTATGGAATCAACTGCACTCAATGTTCTAGAATATAAAATTCTGGTGAAAGCCTTGTAGCAAGTATTGGGGCAAGTGATCGGTCTATAGTTTTTGGGTAGTTTTAAATCGCTCTTTTTTGGTATTAATATGGTTCGGCCTTTAACAAACCACTCAGGAATTGGAGTGTCCCCGTTGAGCCAGGAATCAAAAATTTTGGTTAAATGCGGATGTGTACTAGGAAATTTCTTCCACCAGTAGTTGGTAATACCACCCGAAACAGCTGCAGAATAGTTTCTTACACCATCTACGGCACTTTTCACCTCCTCCGGCGTGATTGGCGCACTCTCATGCTGATCAAGCTCCTTGTCCGGACAATAGGCTCTAAAGTTAGTCAATGCTGGAGTGTCTTGTTGTAATGGCTTTGAAACTTCGTAAATATCCTTCCAGAACTGTTCCACGACATTTGCTGATGACGGATTTCCAATTGTTGGTGTTAAATCTGCGAGAAAGTTAGAAGGTCTAGTTACGAATTTATCCTCTTATCCCTCTAGCCTTTTTCTTCAAGACGTTGTTAATAACACTCAAAGATCGTATGCGGTCTGGGCAACGCTGTTTAATGATAACAAGCACACTTCTGTTAGGTGTATGGTGTTTTTGGCATAGCTTTAAGTATTTTCCTGATCTTTTTAGTTAAAGGTCTGTTGGATGGTATATATTCTAATACACTTCGTATACGTGATGCCTCCTGCCACGTCAGATCTATTTTCTTGCCTATTTGCTGCATTCTGCGTTCGGTTTTTTTAAAGGTTTTGTGAAAGCTGTATGAGCGGTTGTAAGGAATAAGTTATTTTGCAGCCTCTCCATATGTTCTGAAAGTCTGTCTCGAAGTGCATTGTCCGCGGTATTTTGAGGCTTTATATAGGACTTGATATTGATGTTTACAAGTCTTTCTGTTAATTCATTATCGGCGTTCCCGGAAGCAATCTCGTTCATCATATCCTCCGCAGGCTGGTCCTGTTCTGGATCCTGGATAGGTTCCAGGTCTTAAGGTAACTTCTGTTGTTTTGGAGTTCTGACATAAACAGAGCGGTTAAGATAAGCTACATAGATTTTCAAACGCTGTTCGGAGAAATGACTGCATTTAGGTTGTTTAGCACACCATGCGGCATGCATTCGTCTTATATAGCCTAAGTTCGTCCGTCCACGTGAAGCGTCCATGTCCATTGCCAAGGTCGTTTAAGAGTTTCCGTCCAGTTGCTCATCTAAACTTCCCTGTACCCCTATCCGAACGGGGTGAATTGTTGGGAGCTTGCTCATCATTGCTTTTCGTGACAATGCGAGATATACGCGACTCTGCGGGATGTCACCCCAAAAAGTCTCGGCGGTTACCGGTATTACATATGGTACCGGACCGATTTAAGCCCTCTTGTAGGTTGCTGTTGGTGCCCGCAACCCCTTCAAGCTCGCTGGCAGTACCGTCTTGCTTGGATTGTTTGTGTTCGGTAGCACCAGGAACAATGCCAAGCATTGTCCTTGTGGCCAGACTTATTACTATTATTATTAATAGTAATAACTTATTACTATTATTATTACTAGTAATAAATTAATATTATTATTATAATTATTATTAACTAATCTTTGCCCAAAAGATTTTTTCCTTTGCGACCATTTGAAGTAGGGGTAATTTATAAAACCACTCCGCAAACCATTAAGGATTTAAAAAATCGCATAACAGCAGCTTGTAGGGCCATATACAGAGAGACGTTTCAAAATGTATGTCAAGAATCAACGTTGTCTAACCACAACGTTTATTTTATTGTTAAGAAGTCAAGGCTAAAAACTTTAAGCAATTTATAAGATAAGCGGCGAAATTCACAAACCTGTCTACTTTCGCAGATAACGTGGGTGGCAAGTTGATGAACACCCTGTGTAGTGAAACTTAAAACAAAAAATTTAGAACGATCCCCATATCAGAAAGTAGCTTTAAAGTCTTCAAGATATAAAGATTACTACTGGGCCATGTCTATCAGACACTACTACCAACCAGAAGTATTGCAAACCTTGCACTATGTGGCCATTTTGGCGTTATGAAGACTTTTGAAAAGGGTCGAAAAAGGTTTTATTGGCTGGGAAGTCGTGCCAATTTAAAAACTGATGCGGAATTAGTAAGGACTGCACTTTCAGCAAAGGACCTAAGACGTAAATCCATGGTAAGATAAAGCAATTCAATGTGGGGGCACTTTTTTAAAAAGTTGCCATAGGCATAGCAGAACCATTTTCAGTAAGTATGGCCGGGGGTCTACGCAATACCAAATCACGTACTATTTTAAGAATGGTTTTGTCGGTATGAAATACCAAGGAAAATACATACCGGTAAAAATAGAAACTGTGAGTCTGATCTATTCAAAAACCTCTTACATAGTCTTCTGGGAATCCATAAAACCAGAACCACACCCTTCACCAGCAGTGAATTATGCAAGTGAGCACAGTAAACAGCTGCAGGAAAAGCACGAAGGGGTTAGTAATAGGCCGAAATAAAAAAAAAATATTGTATGAAGTTCAGCTTGAAAGCTAATGACTCCAGAAGTCATGAAAGGAACCATATAGAAAAGTAATCCAGCCTAATGATCTGGCGTACCAAATTTAGTAGAGCCCACAGGCAAGGATAAAGAAGTACAACTAGAACGGCTCGGCTGTGCTGCTATCAAGACCAAGACGATACTTGATCGAGACGATTAAAACTTGAAAAGGAACAATGCTAGGGACTTTAAACATATTTGCTAGGTTATAGAAATGTAGGAAGTTAAAACTATTTAGTTTAGGTTAATAATTTATTTAAATAAATTGCCTTTTTTCCATTCCGACGGCCATTGTGAAGTGTCCTGAGTGCGCTGGAGTCATCCATTTTTGCACTTTTCTTAAATCCTGTATTAGACGAATTCTTCCAGTTAATCTCAGACTTTTTGATTTTTTTTTACGGTACTATAAAAGGCGATATGAAACTCCACAGGGACCAGTGTTGGATCGACTATCGAAGCTTTAAGATAATGCCATTGACGATTAAACCGTTAGCATAGTTACGTTGCATTGTTGTTACCATAAAAATATTTGTAAATCTGAGTGCTAAGAAAAAGTTGTAAAACGAAGATTCGTGTTTTTATACGAGGTGTTAGGGAAAAATACAATAATCAAATTTAATTAATAATAAAAAAGGCTAAATGAGTGGTAAACTAGAAATTCGTTAAAGCCGGATAATATATAAGCAAAGAACATTTAAAACTTACCAACGTAAGATGAGATTTTTAGGTAAAGTGATTTTTGATGTGTGGCATTTAATAGATGACATTTCATTTTTTATTTTTTTTCTGCTTTTATAAAAGAATAGTTATTTAATTAACTGAGCTAAACCTTTTGAAGCAGCTAGTGTTTACGCAATTTAAGGCGGCGACTGACTTGTAACCGAACGTTGTGATGTAATGCTCGCTACGAGCATTACATCACAATTATTATGACCCCTGTTTTAATAGGGTACCACCAGTGCTTTTATACAAAAATTACTAATCTGATAAATAGATTTAACTAACCTGTTCCAGTTCCGCTGTTTTTCTGCATTTTAGCTTTCTCCCTTCTAAGCGACGCCAGTAGGCTGGTAATTTTTTTTACATTCTTCTAGATCAATCTCCATTTTATCGGCCAGTTCCTTCCATGCGTCATTTTTTAAAAATTTATTAAAATAATCCTTATGACGAGGATTTCAAAGATTTGCT
This sequence comes from Listronotus oregonensis, assembly GCA_019359885.1. NCBI lineage: Eukaryota > Metazoa > Arthropoda > Insecta > Coleoptera > Curculionidae > Listronotus > Listronotus oregonensis. The sequence continues at coordinate 30,616 of JAHBCN010003270.1, read as the reverse complement.
TTTTCTCTATATTTGTCAATAAAAAGCAGGGTTTTCTAACGATCCCACTGCATCCTGATTCGCACAAAATGCAAAACCTCAGAAACTGAATTTTATTTAAATAACAAAATAGTAAAAAACCACGACATTCCATACGCTAGTAACGAACAAACTAATTCACTGATTGATTAGCGCCGATCACTTTAAAAACATTCGCGAAAAAAACGACAACCCGATGGAGCAGCGACGAGCGCGAGCAGCTAGCCGCTGTTCGATGTGTAACATGTTAAACATTACAACGTTTGTTGTGTCAGTCGCCGCCTTTGAACTTTACCGACAATGACGAGCTTGACATCCCCGGGTGTTTCATAAAAATATATCACCCGTTACCAAATCTCTAAAAATATCTTTTTTAGGTCGAGAAATTACCTTTGGAGAAGATACTTGCTCCCTGGCTACGAGTTGACATCAGGCCATTACGTCAAGCAATTTTAAATACACTTTGTAAATGGGGCAATCTTTTTAAGCAACACTTGTATAATAGAGTAATTAATAGCTTAGACGAGTTAGAAAATTTCATAAAAGAAGCAGTTGCAGCTATGCAAGTACCTTTAACAGAAGATGATTATGATGGTTT
>JAHBCN010003270.1:0-25000 GCA_019359885.1 Listronotus oregonensis | reverse complement strand
TTAACTACACTATTGTTAATAGTCCGTACAAGTATTGGGCATACATTTCCAAATGTTTGTAACATTATTTCAGCTCGGCAAGTCAGTGACACCGTAAGTTGAGAGGAGTATGCTTCGCTCTTTGGTCAGTAGATGGCGTTGCCGTCTGTTACCCATTCATGTGTTTCAATGCGTACTGAATAAGGTATTAGGATTTTTTAGAGATTTTTACCTTTGACTAGCTTGTCTGATGAGATCTGATATAGATCGAAACCGGTCACAAGATGTCGTTAGGTGAAATCTCTACAAAGTTAGTTAAGAAATTAACTACACTATTGTTAATAGTCCGTACAAGTATTGGGCATACATTTCCAAATGTTTGTAACATTATTTCAGCTCGGCAAGTCAGTGACACCGTAAGTTGAGAGGAGTATGCTTCGCCCTTTGGTCAGTAGATGGCGTTGCCGTCTGTTACCCATTCATGTGTTACAATTTTAAACATATTTTTTAGTAAACATCAATTATCAATTCTTTTTTTTTTAGCTTACTGTTAGCACCATAAAAAAGGTAGTTTAAAATAAAAACCCCAAAATGTACATACATATCTATATATTAATACATATTATAAATACAAAATAAAATAAATTTTAAAAATCAGTCAAGTTCTCTGTCCCCTGTAAATCTTTAATTCTCCTGATAAAACTGCTTCTTGCTTTACTTGGGACATCCATGGTATGTTAGTGCTAAAAAAATCTAGTTACTCTCATGAAAATGATTTTAAAAAAAAAAATTATAATAAATGTGTTATTAAAAACAATATTTAGCATATTTTTTACATTTTTACGATACATCTCATACATTTTTAGATATATTTCATTAATATATCTCATATAGGTATTTTCAAAACATTTTATTTGAAATTCGTGCATATTGTTTTATAATTGATATCTATAAAATGATTACAATAAATCTATAGGGTTTCATTATTTTATGAGTTGTAAATACTAAGATATTGTGAATGATCTTTCTGGAGCTTCAGATAGTTTTTTCAAAAGTACTGAGTCTTTTATGCACATTTTATTTACTTTTGGAGACAAAAAGCCTATTTTTCAAACTAAAAAATTTTTAATAAACTTTTTAACAGCATTTGTTTGCAAAATTCCTTAAAACAATTCTGACAAATACCAGAATACTCTTTACATTTTTTATTTTAAGCAAAAATTTTAATACAGTATTTGTCACATAGCAAAATTAATTTTATTTAGGGGACCACTTACATGCATCCTTAAGTGTGCAACTAAAGAAATGGTTAAAAATAGGCCCAAAGCAATAATATCAAGCCGTAGCTATAGCAATTTGAATGGTTTCTTGTAATTAGCTAGACTTTTTATTTAATCGGCACTTTTTATATCAGTTATATTTATTACAATGGTCTAAGAGGATATTACAAATATGACCATTTAACAACGCCCTTAGTTAAATTAATTGAGGGGATTAAACCCATATTATTATATTTCTAACATACTATGACTCGTACTACATATTCCTATACATACTGGAAGAAAGTTGTTTTACCTCTGTAACCAAATTCGGCTAGATGACAATGTCAATTTTACGGTCTTATTTCTCCATTCTATCTATATACTAGTTGAAAACTACTAAAAAGGTTTAGCAGCTTCAAATTGTTTACAAGATAAAATTAAACTTTTTCGAATTAGTTTTTTCTTAAGCAATGTATCAAGTATGTTTTAGACAAGATAAACAATTTAAAAATGAGGTCATTCGTACCTTTCGATTGAATTGAAGTTGTCTATCCCATGATCACAAAAATCTTAGCAAGTGGCTTTAGATTTGTATGTTTCATCAGCAGATCTTTTCGGCAAATGGCTAAAAAAAGTTGTGACAGCTTGGGAAATAAATTTTACTACCTTGAGCACCTTTATTTATGTACTTATCTTCAGTGTTTTTCACATTTTTTATGGTATTTATGTAAAATTGCAGGCCTCTTGTCAAACAAGTCTTCTTTATTGCAAACCTTTGCCCAAATTACACATCTAAAACAAAATCGTTGGTTCCTTAAAGTTGAACTTAATTACTAATCTTACTAATCAAGCTTGTAGTTTTTAATAAATTTAAGAGTATTTAATAAATTTTATTAAATAATTTTTACATTAAAAATTCTACCTATAATTAAAAAAGGAGTTCAAAAGACGTACAAGTTAATAATTTATATTGCTATTTAAATTTAGTATTGGTAAATACCTAGATTCATGTTTTGGAAAAGCAAAGTGTGATGTTTCTTGATCCGCACGAGAATTACACAGAGTATATGCCCAATAATATCCACTGCTTTTATTAGTCATTATTTATGTGGATAATAGTTTTAATTTATCCAAAACTTAAAACACAATAAAATTAAGTTCGTCGTCGAACGTAAACAATTATTTTGCTTTGTCAGTGAGAACTGTCAATTGGGCTTTAAACATATTCGGTAATGGACGACGTAGTATATGCAACCATAATTACTAAACCATCAAAATTCGTCCGTGTCGCTTCTGTATGGATCAATATTCTGGGACACTACCTTATCTCATAAAATATACAAGATACAGAAAAAAGTTCCATATAAATAGTCGAGAAAACGTATCACAAAAATAGGCCATACAAGGGATTTTTTGTGCAGTAAGATGGATTTAAATGCGGTTTTTTGCATTCGATTCGTATGAACGTCTACAAACTTTGCGAACAAATTTAATTAATGAGAAATGAAAAACTGATTTTGTACAGTAGAAAAATGGTATTTTCGAAATGCATTTAAAAGTTTGCAATTACAAAAAAACTATAACTAGGTAAATAATGATGGAAATAAGCCCGAATTTGTTACTCGGGGGTTTTTGAGGACGCTGAACACGAATATGATATTATCAAGGGAGTACGGAGTACCTGGTGCGCGCTAAGGATGGCGTAAAAGTCGTCTTCTAGAGTTTTACGACAAATTCTCCTAATATCCGCCCAATTTTGTTACTCGAGGGGTTTTCGAAGTCGGTGAACACGAATGTGACATTGACAAAGAACTGCGAAATACCTGGTGCGCCCTAAGAATGGTGTAAACGTCGTCTTCTGGAGTTTTATGACAAATCCTTCTAATATTACCCTAATTTCTTTACTCAAGATTTTTTTGTTGTTCCTGAACACGAATATGACATTGGCAAGGGCCTGCGGAGTACCTAGTGCGCGCTAAGGATGGTGTAAACGTCGTCTTTTGGAGTTTTACGACAAATCCTTTTAATATCAGCCCAATTTTGTAACTTGGGGGTTATCGAAGAAGTAGAAGAAAGCAGTAAAAATGATAAATGAATTATTTTTAATATGTATTAAACTTTCAAAATTTTTTATTTTTTATACTAAGATATTATTTAAACAATTTTATGAATAAATACTATAAGCAGAAATTATTATATTGAACTTTTAACAAATTACCACAAAATGGCGGAAGTCGACATTAATACCAACCTATCCGGACACCGGGTACCTCGAAGGCCATGATCTAGTACCGGGTACTTGAATACGACGTTTACACCATTCTTAGTGCGCACCGGGTACTCCGCAAGCCCCTCACTTCAGAGTGCAGTTTCGCCTCGCCACCCCGACGATCCGGGATCGATTCCCAGAGCCGGAGAGACTAGTGATGTAAATTTCCGTATCCTTTTGATATTCGGATTATACGTATTCGGAATCAAGAGAGATTCGGATTCAATATGTGAATACGTATCCATAAGAAGTCCTTATAACATAGGCAACCGTAAATATAGAGCGCGGAGTCGCGCACAGCTGATGCCGGACGTGCCGGTGCGGCGGGCGAATAGAGGAAAGGATACGAATTCAATGACAGTTGCAAGTAATCAACAGGGTTGGCGCAGCTGCTTCAAATTCCGCTTTATGTTACAAAAAATTTCTCTATTTTCGCTATGCCTATCAAAATGTTTGTTCTGTTAAAAAAATATATAAAATAAACTAAACGGCGATGAGGTAAATAATAGGTTACGGTTAAAAATATATAACAGTATACTTAATTTTATTATTTTATTAATAATTATAGCAAGGCAACATAGAAACAAATATTCGTTTCAACATAGGAACAAGGAATATAAAACAACAGCTCTGCAAGTCAAATGTAAAAAATATAACTTTCTGAGGTAACCTTTTTTTCCTTCCCTGCATTTTTAATTTATAAGTTTTTGAATTTTTTAAAATGGGTTACGTTAAACTCGAAAGGTAAACAATACTGTTTTTTGCTTGAAGGTCAAGTCTTACTAAAAGTAACGCGGATAAAGTTGCAGCATATAAAAGAAAGTTCGCGCAACATTTACGTTTCCGTGAGGGAGTGACGAAATTATTAGCGCTTATTTTTTCGCATTAAAAAATAAGTACTTATTTAAAAAAAAATAAGTTTTTTACGTATGCCCAAAGTGCTTTAATTAAGGGCAGCGCCATCCAGGGACAAATGGAAAAATCTTTATAAGACAGCTCGTAACGATTACGGATCCGATCGCGTATTCGAGCCCGCGTCGATGCCGATCAACCGGCAGTTGGAAGAATTCATCCGCTCCCGTTTCGATACCGAATACGTATTCGAATTTACGGACTGATTCCGGAATATACGGATCCGTTTAATATTCGGATTCAACGAAAATTTGGATACGTATTCTTACATCACTAGGAGAGACACTTTTAGGTAGTAGTTATTTAAAATAACGTCCGTGGTGGCACTACCGCGTTGTCTAAAAGGTGCTGTGAAATGTAACATTTGTATGTTTCAGTGCTTGGACAACGTTGACGGAACAACTGGGAAGAAATGGGTTAAACACCGGAAAACCCGGCACTCACGGTACTTTGGTACTTAGGTTTATATATGTATATATAATCCGTAGGATATAATATACATATATAATAATGGTGCGACGCGACATTCTAATTTTTTACCATGAAACAGTGATCGCAAAATTTTAAGAAACAAAATAAGGAAGGCAACGAATTAGTTGCAGTACAATGTATATTTTTACAGGAATATTTTTGATTTCTTATCAAATGACCATGACTGGTTATACGTGCCAGTGCCATTTTGATCAAACAAATTACCTAAAAATTATTGCGAGATTTCTACATAATTTTCTTTTAATACTTGTCACATGATTCTACTACCATGTTACAAAATGTTTTTAGTTTACGTAGATAAAATTGTTTATATACTTAACTAAAAATCCAGACTTAAATTAGTTATATTTATAACATGAGAAAACTCTTTATAATTATTTTAAAATTGCATAAAACTTTTGTCAAAGCAACTGCAGCTGCCTCTCAAGACCGTCACATTTAGACACTTTTAGAATATATTGTGTTCCTATTGATCTACGAGCTAGCACAAATATTTTAACAAACCTTAAATTGCGTCCAGTAAGTCTGTTATACCCACGAAACAAAACCTGGGTTTTGCAATGTTTGCAATTAAATGAAAAATAGGTATAAAATAACTATTAAAACAAGTTTTTAAAAGGTGTTTATAAAATACTAGATGAAAAACCTGTCTCCGCCAGGCAAGAGACGATATTAGGTAGCCTCTGTCTCCGTAAGAAGCCTTCCGTACGGCTAACGGTTAAAAAACACTGTTTTGCTCCTATTTTTGTCCCGGGGGCGAAATTAAAAAAAACGGGCTTCGTTAGGTTCTAGCCACTGCTAAAGACTACCACTGTGCCAAATTTCATGATTTTAGCTCAAGCAAGCCATAAGTTCAGAATCACGTGGACAGGCAAATAAATGTATATACCTACCTACATATGAATATATCCACATTAGATTGTTTTCCAATCTAGTGTAAAAATCAAAAGTTCTGTGCAAAAAAAAAGAAATAGTGTTAACAAGGTTAGTTTAATTTTGATAATACTTCGAAAAAAAAGTTTCTGCATTTTTTTTTAATTCGTGATTAGCGCCCCAAAAAACCAAATATAAATTAATTAAAGATATAAATAAAGGTTTAACTTATTTTACTTGTAATATTTCTATAATACTTTTGTATTTATCATAGTCTTAAAATGGACCTATTTTTCCTTATTGTCCATCTTTATACCAATAAATGTGCTTGTTTACGTATATACTCATATAATTTTTTAAATTTATTTGCGTATTATTCATGGTTAACAGATTATAAGGGTGTAAAAGTTAATATTATGCACGTGTATGCACGCGCTGGACAAAAGGTTGCGCTGTCTGCCGCGTTTTGTAACCGGAAAAAATGTCTGCCGAATTTAATATAAGTTCAAAATAGTTTAATAAATAAAATATATTTATTTTAATTTTTTAAATTACTTTCAAATTTTTTAGCATATTCAAAAGTGGCTCTTAGGCTAATTAAACCTCTTCTTTGGAAAATATTTTGGACTTTCTCGGTTTATAATCACTTGTTTTTTTCTTAAGAAATGCAATAACATTGGTATATTTACTGATTTCCACATTTTTATTTAGATAAAGGTTAGTGCGTATCATTGAATAAATACTCCATACAGTACAAGGGGCCTTGTAGATAGATAGTAGTAAGATAGCTGGAACAAGTACTTCAAAATAACTTTTTCTAAAAAATTCACTACCTTGTTTTTTTGCGCACCAAACATAAAATTTTTCGTTAGCTTTTTGATGCAATTCTTTTTGATTTCTAAGAAATTTTTGTGCGTAAAGCAGTTTCTTAATATTTTTTTAGGATTAATTTTAACTTTCTCTGTCATGTTGAGAAATATCATATTAACCAGTAAGGATTTCGAAAGATAATACAAAATTATTAAATTAAACGGTGTAATGGCAGAAACACGTTTATTTTATGGGTAATAAAATGTAGATAAATATCCAAAATAAATGGTTAATTTAAAATTGTTTTTTAATCTAATAGTCCTTTGGCTGGACTCCTTTGAGCATGCCACCAGAGGTCCATGGATTTTTGCAACTGTATCCAAAGTCTTTTGGGTCGCTGATCACGAAAAAAATAATTTTAGAGGCCAAAAGTGCTCCATTTTTTTTAATTTACAGTTTTTAGTGATGTTGGATAGTTGGGGTTCTTGGTAATTTTCCCTTACAAATTGTTAATTTATGGAAAAATAGTTCAAACAAAAGTTGTAGAGAATTTAGTTACGAACATTTTTCTATTTTTTCTGTGACTTTTCTGTATGTCGAGTAATCGACTGAAAGATGGTCATTTCTTAACTTCTTTTGCTGTTTTTATCGATTATATCGCGATTTTCGCCTATCTCGAGAAAAGAACTTCTAACAAAAAAATTGTAGACAATTTAATTGACAGCTTTTAATGTATCTCTCCCACCCATGAACCCTTCACAGTTCAAGTAAGAACGAGGTATATTTGGGACCATCACGTTTGCGGGCAAAGACTCGTAGCACAGAACGTAGAATATTCCACATTGATTAATAATTAAATAACACAGTTTCATATGTGGGCTTAGCTTATTCTAAAAACTTTATCACACACAATGCACTTCGCGGAAATACCGTTCGTAGCCATTCAGGCCAGTAGCCAGAGTTCGACTTCAGAGGGGGCACAGATATTTTCAGGGGAGGCGAACATTTATTTAATAGTTACACAGGGTGTCCCACGACGAACCGACGCGGTCGATTTCCAAAAAACTCAGAAAGGGAAATATTTAAAAATTTAACAGTTTACTAATATCGATGAGAGCAACTCCTCTAAAATATTTTCAAGATGATGGCACTTCCGGTTGTACCGGAAGTCGATGCTAACTTCCTTATTTTTAATAGAACACCCTATATATTATTGCATTTTTGTATTCACCAGAAAATTCTAGATATATTTTGTGTATAATATGCTATACCTAAGTCTAACCGTTTTCGACAAATATTGAATTTTATGTCAAAAATGACGTTTGCAGACCCCAAAATAAGGAGAAATTTTTCCTATACGGCATACGCTTTTATTTAATTTTAGTTGAATTCCCTGTGAAAAGGGGCTCAATTTTGTATATTAAGTGGATAATTTAGGTGTAAATTAATAGGGTGAATTAAGTACACAAATTAACTGATAAAAAACTTAAAAAGTCAATTGTTTTAAATGAAAACCCCTTATTTTTATGTTTTTATCGTATTTAGCATTAAAAAATAAGGTAAATTTGTATTAAGTGGTTTATTCCGAAAATGTATAGTTTTCGAAATAATTGACAATTAAACATTTTGTATTGTAAAAGTGCTATACGGCTCTTTAATTTTGTTATTAGTGGGCCATGACGGCGGGACAAAAATTTTCGTGCGTGTAGTTTAAACGACCCAGCATAATTGATTTCTAATAACAACTAATTGTCAAATCTAAATAGTGACGTTTCTACGTCCGATTGTCTTTTTTTCGCCGCGTCCCGCCGTTATGGCCTACTAATAACAAAGATAAACAGCCGTATACCACTTTTACAATACAAAATGTTAATATAGAATAGAGCACCTAATACAAAGTTACCTTATTTTTTAATGCTAAATACGATAAAAATATCAGAGTAGGGGGTTTCCCTTTGAAATAATTGACTTTTTACGTTTTTTATCAATTAATTTTTGTACTTAATTTTTAGTCACCCTGTATTAATTTACACCCAAAATATCCACTCAATATACAAAATTGGGCCTCTTTTCTTAAGGAATTTATCCCAAATTAAATAATAGAGTATGCCGTGTAGGAAAAATTTCTCCTTATTTTGGGGACCGCAAACGTCATTTTTGACATAAAATTTAAGATATGTCGAAAACGGTTAGACTTAGGTATAGCATATTATACACAAAATATGTCTATAATTTTTTGGGGAATCCAAAAATGCAATAATATATAGGGTGTTCTTTTAAAAATAAGGAAGTTCGCATCGACTTCCGGTACAACCGAAAGTGCCACCATTTTGAAAATATTTTAGACGAGTTGCTCTTATCGATATTAGAAAATTACTAAATTTTCAAAATTTTCCGTTGCTAAGTTTTTGAGAAATTCACCGCGTCGTTTCGTCGTGGGACACCCTGTATAATATTTACTAAGATATATTTTATTTAATAGTTAAATATTGTTTAAATAGGTATATACATATATAGGTATAATTAACAAATGTACGCAAATAAGTATTTGATTAAGATATAAGTAAATATTATAGTTATTCCGTATTCAGTCCAAATAAATATTTAAAAATAAATTTATAATAATACATATAAAAAGCAAAACATTATTTCAAACGACAACATAAAACAACTCGGAAAGATTGTACCATGAAAAAAAAAGAACTAAACTGTGTGGTAAAAACATAGGTGATTCTTTTCATTAAACTTTTGTAAAAACGAAAAAAACAGCAAAAGCGGTTAGGAAATGGTCGGGCATGAACATCCTCCGGTCGATTACTCGACGTACAGAAAAGTCACAAAAAATCTTCGTAATTAATTTTTTTACAACTTTTGTTTAAACTATTTTTTCATAAAATAACGATTCGTAAAAGAAAATTCCAAAAAAAAACAAAAAATGACCAAAAATTGCGAATAAAAAAAATTGGCTTCCAAAACCATTTTTTTCGTAATCAGCAACCCAAAAAAGACTTCGGATACCGTTGCAAAAATCCATGGGCATCTGGTGGTATGCTCAGAAGTCCAGCCAGAGGACTATAAACCATTATTTGTTTAAAATTTTATCAGGCAATTAATTAATTAATATTTTATATTTTTAATCTTAAAACTTTATAGTAATATAAAGAATGCATTTTTTTATCTTTTTTCTGCTCACCTAGATAAAAAACATTTTTTTAATATATCCTTTTTTTATTAGGTGGCTGCCACTACCAAACAAGCCGTTGCACCACTTCAGGCTTTACAAGTAAATGCAATAAAAAGACGCATCAATTTATTTGAAATCCGCCAAAATATGTATCGAGACCAATTTAAGAACCTTCGATTCTTTAATTGGGATTGCCAGAATGTTTATCGTCTTTTAGACAAGACTCATTCAGAATGTTACGAACTTGAAGCAGAAAGAGATAAACTGCAAGAACAAGCTAATCTATTTGAGTTATCATTGCCAGAGTTTAAAGCCATGCGATCTACTCGAAAAGAATTAAAGCAAATTAAACAGCTTTGGGACTTTGTCAATGTTGCAAAATCATGTATTGACGAATGGAAATTAACACCATGGAAGAAAATCGACGTTGAAAACATGGAAATGGAATGTAAAAAGTATGGTAAAGAGATTCGACAAATGGATAAGGAAATTAAAGGATGGGATGTATATATTCAGATGGATGCTACCCTAAAAAATATGCTTACATCTTTAAGAGCTGTCACAGAATTGCAAAACCCTGCCATAAGGGACAGGCATTGGATACAACTAATGCAAGCTACTAAGGTAATATTACCTAGGTATTAGTTTGTATTTTCGTGCTATTTTTTTGTATTAATATAAATATATATATATATATATATATATATATATATATATATATATATATATATATATATATATAAATAAATATATACATATATACATAATATGTCCGCGGATGGGGTTAACCAAAAATTAAAAGATACAAAAAACAGACATTCTTGATTAAAAGATTCTGCTTGTCGAAAAAATATGAACTACCAATGGAAAATAGATTTTTATCATACAGGGCGTCTCAAAAATGCAAAAACATAAAATCGAACAAGAACAAACAGTCAGTTTTTGGCCTTTTAACGTGAAATAATAAATAAAAAACTTGCTTCAAATTTACTTCCTAACCTGATTCCGAACTTACTAAAGGAAATTTGAATTTAGGAAAAAATCAACATTTTTACAAGTACGCATTTTACTACTTTTACTTGAATAATACCTTTACGTTACTAAACATTAATAAAAATAAATATGCAATGAAAAAAATGTAAACTGTAAAAAAATGTAAATATAAAAATAAATGTAAATGTACAATGCATACTTGAAAATGTTGATTTTTTTATATTTCGTAAATTTAAATTTTGTTCAGTAAGTTCGAAATCAAGATTAAAAATAAATTTAAAGCAAGTTTTTTTATTTATTATTTCACGTTAAAAGGCAAAAAACCACTGTTTGCCGTTGTTTGATTTTATGTTTTTTACATTTTTGAGACGCCCTGTATGATAACAATCTATTTTCTCATTGTAGTTCATATTTTTTTGACAGGCAGAATTTTTTATCAGGAATGACTTTTTTTTGTATCTTTCAATTTTTGGTCCATTTGTCCTCTTGTTAACCGCATTGGCGGACATTACTTGTATATAATAATATATATATATATATATATATATATATATATATATATATATATATATATATATATATATATATATATATATATATATATATATATATATATATATATATATATATATATATATATAGTAGTAAGGGACTTTAAAAATATTTGCTTAGTTGATAGAACTAAAATTATTTTGTTTGGGTTAATAATTTATTAAAATAAATTACCTTAGTTTTTCCATATTAACGGCCATTATGAAGCATGCTAAGGGCGCTGAAGTCATCCATTTGCACCCTCTATAAAAGAATTCTTTCAGCTAATTGCAGACTTTTTCATTCTTTTTCACAGTACTATAAAAAGCGCGAAGGAAGCCCGCAAAGGCCACTGTATTTTCGACTTTCGAAGCGAGCAGTAGTTGACAGACAGTAAAAGTTAAACTGTTATCATAGTTACGTTGCATTGTTGCTACCATAGAAACGTTTGTATACCTGATTTCCAATAAAAAGGTGTAAATTAACGATCCGTGTTTTAATACGAGGTGTAACGGAGCATTTGGTGTCAGAAGCAGAACGAGGTTGCTGGGAAAGCCAAAGTGGTTAAAAAATATTTTTGAATGCCTGTTAGGATAAGAAAACAAACAGCATTTTTTTTTATCTACGGACATTGCACGAAGGCCAAGGCCTAAGTACTAACGTACCGTGGGTGTCTGAGGTGTGGTAGTAATAGACTTTTTAATTCAGATGTTATAATGGTTTTTCTTCTATAAAAAATGTTATGGTTTTTGTTGTGTCAGTAATTGGTAGATTAGAAGTATTTAGTTTAAATTTGGTCAGAACGGTATTATCAAATTTTCGCAACAAGCCACAAATTTAGTTAGTGTTAGTTGGTGTGTTTTAGAATATATCACTGTTTTTTGTTATTATTACAATTATTATTTTTGGTGTAGATTTGATATGAATTTTTTAAGTTTTGTAAATATTATTTGTTAATTAGGGGATGGTTTATTATGTTTTATATCGGTTCTAGAAGTAAAACTATTAGGTTTTGTTAATATATATATATATATATATATATATATATATATATATATAATATTATATATATATATATATATATATATATATATATATATATATATATATATATATATATATATATATATATATATATATATATATATATATATAAATATATATATATATATATATATATATATATATATATATATATATATATATATATATATATATATATATATATATATATATATATATATATATATATATATATATATATATATATATATATATATATATATATATATCTGGTACACGTCAAGAAGTCAAACAAGGAGACTTTGTATAAAACATACTTTACTATAAAAATATAAAAATAGTATAAACTTATCTTACTGCATCGAAATGCATCTAAATATATCTAATCGTATCTAATCTTAATGTGTATAAATCAAGTTATTATATACATATTTAAACATTAAACAAACATCATTTACTATACACAGTTTACAATAATATATCAGTCTTGTTATATAAACTAATATTTAAATAATAACATAACATAAAATAACTACCTATTAGCCTTCACGGTCAATGGCTTGATACGTGCAATAGACTGATGACCTAACAAGTACTAGGACTAACCTTTCAAGTTTATATCCTTAGCCTTTTGTTTCAACCATAATCCATTACACCTTCCCCGCAAAAGTTGAAAAAAAAAATGTTTTCTGAACTTTTTTTTTTTCATTCTGCTATCTTATATACTATGTACAATTTAAGACTTAAAAATAAGGTTTAATAAGATTTTTATGTACTTCCTTAGGCTTATTATTTACATTTAAAACTACATTGGTATTCTTAATATCTAAAATTTTAAATGGACCTTTAAACAAAGGTGCTAATTTATTTTCTACATTTTTGTTTTCTATTAGGACCATGTCTCCGATTTTATAATTATAGCTATTGCATCTTTTATTGGAGTTAACGCTTAGTTTTGATAGACAATTAAGTTATTTCTGCGTCATTCCACGCAGTCTGCAATCAAAAATTTCAACTCAAATGGGTAATCCTCAAAATTATAAATAGGATCGATTTGATTAGTAAGGTTTGACGGGATTTTGCTTATTTTCCCCAATACAAGCTCGTATGGTGTATGGCGTGTTGAGGTGTTTACCGTGTTGTATATGAAAAACACCAATACGATACCCAATCGCTCCAATTACTTTCTTTATATTTCGACAATTGCATACGCAAATACGCACCCAAATGTTTATGTGAGTTTTCCAGACCTCCAAGCGTTTCATGATGGTATGCTGTAGAATTTAACTGTTGGATCCCTAATAGTTTACAAGTTTCCCCTTAAACGTGCTAGACATAACTTCAAACCTTGGTCCGTTAGGATTTCACAAGGTATCCCATATCGTAGTATAAAAATTTTCTACGAATGCCTTTGCTACTGTTTTAGCTTCCTTATCCTCTATTGGATATCCTTCCACAAACTTTGTTAAGTCGCACTGAAGCGTCAAAATGTATTTTTTTTTTTGGGCTATCCTCAGGTAGAGGGTTACAAGGTCAAGTACAACCTTTTCGAATGCCGATTTAGCCGTACTTGTTATTACCATTGGTACCTTCCGGATTTGAATGCTTATACCTTTGGCAATTATCACAGTTTTTGACAAAGTGGCTTACGTCTCCTTTGAGACCTGCCCAAAAATATCGTTTCCTTATATTGTTGTACATGCGTTGTACACCCGCATGACCACCTGTTGGTAACGTTTAAAATCATTTAAGATTATATGTCTTAATTTTTTATCTGTTATACGTTCCGCATCCCGAACTATATTTATTTTTATAGTCAGTTCTAACATATGCGCTTTTCATTTACTTATTAATTTAAAAATTCGCACTTTTTTGCATTTCTTTAATTATATATATATTTAAACCAATATTATTTTCTGCTTTCTTTATCCAGATGTCTCAACGATGTACCTAAGATACGCTGATCGACTGTTCTGGTAAAATACTAGATTTGTAATTCACATTGTAAATAAAATTATCACAGTACTGTTAAAATTTTGCAACTTTTTTAAGTTTTGCAAACTCTGTTTTAGACACTACTTTTAATTCAATCGTGTCATTGGGACGTTTTAAAACCTCGGCTACAACAGGGTGATCAAGCCTATCGCCTCCGGTCTGTACTTCTTTTGTCTCCACGGTTGTGGTTAGTTCTGGTTTTGACATAAAACCCGCTCTATCTCCCAACTTGAGCTCTAGTTAACACATTCACACTCTCACATATATTTTCATTCATTCCTTTTAAGTCTTTAGATTCTATAACTATACCCATAGTGCGTTTGCTGTCACATTTTCTGAACCTTTGACATAATGTACCGTAAAATCGTACTCTTCTAATATTAACCTAAATTTCGTTAATCTGCTTGACGGATTTGTCAAATTAAATAAATAAATTAACGGACGATGGTCGGTTAAAATTTTAAACTTTCTGGCATAGAGATATAGCCTGAAATGCTTTACTGCCCATGTTATCCCGAGCAATTCTTTCTCTACCGTCGCATAAAGCCTTTCTGCCTTATTTAATGTTCTGGAAGCAAAGGCGACCGGTCTGTCATTTGAATTTGACAAAACCGCACCTAATGCGTATCCGCTAGCATCTGTTCTGAGCACAACTCGTTTTCTTCTGAAAAATCTGGATATTGTAACAAGGGAGGCTTTGCCAACGCCCTGCCTTAGTGTTTGAATGCATGTTTACACTCGTCTGTCCACTGAAAAGTTTTGCCTTTACGACTCAGACTATTTAACGGTTGGGCTATTTCTGCAAATTCCTAATGAACCTCCGTGATTATGCGACAAATCGCTTTACCTCCTCCGTAGTTTTTGGAACTGGATAATCGACCATAGCTCGAATTTTTTCTGGGTCTGGTGAAACACCATCTGCCGATATGATATGTCCTAGATAGAAATTTCCTTCTTTAAGAATTCGCATTTTCTCGGATTAAGCTTTAAGTTTGCTTTCCTGAGTCTCTGAAAAACTTTTAGCAAATTCCTGTTATGATTTTGTAAAGAGTTACCAAAGACAATTAGATCGTCTAAGTAGACAAAGCATGATTCATAGTTTAATCCAGCCATTGTCACTGTCATGAGCCTGGAGAATGCACTTGGGCTAATTTTTAGACCCATAGGCAATCTTTTCATCTGGAATTGCCCCTCTCTGTCATAAATGCTGTGCACGGTCGGCTTTTAGGATGTAACTCTACCTGGTAGTATCCTTGCGCTAAGTCTAAATGAGAAAAATATATTGCTCCGACAAGGAGTCCAAAATCTCAGTAATGTTTGGCAATGGAAACTTTTCGTCATCCCTTAACTTTTATTGAGCATTCTGAGTCAATCACTACCCTATTTGACTTAACACCATTACTATCTGCTTTTTTCGGCACAATTCAAGGGTGAAGACCATTCCGACCTTGTTTCCTCAATGATGGCTTTTCGTAACATTTCGCCGATTTGTTTATGTATCTCCTCTTTTGTGCATGTGGTAATCTGTATGGCTTGATATATACAGGTTGTGCATCTTCTTTTGCCTTATTTTTGCTGATAGGCATTGGTTACTGTTAAAGGATCTTTATCTAAGTGAAAAATGTCTGCATACTTAACACAAATGCTATGGATTGAGTCACTTTCTTCGATATTTGCTGAAGGTGTCTGTATCAGATTAAGCACTTTTCTACCCTTTGGACCAATATCTCACTTTTTTCAAACTTGCATACATCGTAATCTGTTAGTTTATTTAGCTTTGGCTGAAAATTTTTCCCCTAATTTCTCGTTCGTTTACATTCATTATTCGTACCGGAATTTCGTTATTTTCTGGTTTTACTAAGGTACTTGCTACAATTACTCCTTCACATATTAAATCATTCATCACAACGCACTCATCTCTTTCATCCGTGTAACAATATTTAATTACTTCGCATCTCGGGGAATAATAGTATAATAATCATATTTAGATTGTAGTGGCACTACATTTTGTATCCCATTCTTATTTTTTAAAGAAATTGAAAATGTTTCGTAATTAATTATTGCTGAATATTTAGAAAGAAAATCTACACCTAATACTCCCTGTATATGAGAATCGAAATTTTTACGACAACAAACTTATTGGAAAAATTTTCATTCTTAATTGAAAAAATTAATTTCTGTGGTACTGATAGACAATGTGGATCCGGCTATTCCTTGTATTTTTAGTTTTTCTCTAGTGTTTACTATTTCATTATTAATTAAAGAGTTCTCAAAAATACAAGAAATGCTCGCACCTGAGTCAATTAAAAACAATAATATTCTTCCATTATAATTAACACTTATGTAATTTAAGGCGTTTATATTGTAACATGATACCTTGTTATTTTCGTGAGGCAAGAAAAACTGCCTTACGTTTGAACTTGAATTATCGCTACTGTAAGCACAACAAACCCGGGTCGCCGGTTTGTTTCGACCTTGCGACCTCGATTACATTGTGTATACCTGTTGTTTTTATTTAGATTATTAGTTCCCATATGGTAAATTTTTTTTAAAACGTAATTAATCAATAAGGTTTGCCCATTATCGTCGATAAGACTGCTATATAACTCAATTGCGTCAATTAACTGTTTAGTGCTATTTTCCGTGTTATCCATAGATGGTAACAAAGATACCGCTGTTCTTAAATCAAATTTTTCCGCCATATTTATTTTCTCGGTATTACTATTATTTTTTAATTGTTCAGTTGGGTTATTTTCCTTAACTAAATCTTTTAGTCTTTCGTTCAGGAGAGAACGCGATTTAAAAAGGTGAGATTCAATAGCTTTATTATAATCTGAATATGATTTTTTTAACGTTTGGGTCGTCAATAGCAGATGCTTGGACCTCTTTTTGTATATTATGAAACTTATTTTCTAACTTACCTACTTCTAGAATTAAATTATTTACTCTAACTAAATCTAGTCGGCGTTCTTTTGGCTCTTTTTTTATAACGTCGCACAATTTAACTGAGTATACGAGGACTCATGCTTTTTAGCGAATTAAATACCATAATATTGTAATAAAATTAAAAATAATAATTTTCAGACTAATAAAATGTTTTGAGAGCACTTGAGCGTCGAGCAGACTTTAACACAATGTTCATAATAAAAAATATACAAATAATAATAATAAAAATGTTTTTCCCTAAAAAACTTACATACTATACTGCTGTCTGTGTTCTGGGTTGAGGGTTGATCCTTGCTGTGGGGTTATGTCCAACGCTGTTCAGTGTTCTGGTTCTGGGACTTCTCAAACTACGCTGGGTTCTGCTGCTGGAGTTTTGAAATACATACTTCTGGAGAGATTCTTCTTAAGTTGCTTTCGATAGGTCTGCTTTATTTTTAGTAGAAACAACAATACAACAACAACTGTCAATATATATAGTAGAACTCTTACATCGGTAGCATCTTGGATGCTTTCTTGTTCCACGATGAAATTTGAATTGACTACTCCAGAGTTAGTATTCGCATGTTTGGAAGATGATTTGCCCATATTAGCGTCTATTTACCATATCCTGACGGCATGCACTTTTTTTTAACTTCTCAACATGTAACTGGTAGGATCGCCATGTGGTGTACTTCTCATGGCAGGGTGCCATGTGGTGTACTTTCTTTCTTGGTTCTAGTATCTGGTACACGTCAAGAAGTCAAACAAGAGACTTTGTATAAAACATACTTTACTATAAAAATATAAAAATAGTATAAACTTATCTTACTGCATCGAAATGCATCTAAATATATCTAATCGTATCTAATCTTAATGTGTATAAATCAAGTTATATACATATTTAAACATTAAACATTAATAAACATTACTATATACATCATTGTATATACAAGTTTAATAATAATACAGTTTGTTATATTACGACAATATTTAAATCAATAACGATACTAAGTACTAGGCTATAGCCTTCACAGTCAATGCTCTAACGTGCAATAGATGATGATCTATCATATAGGGATATATCCTTCAATATTATATCTTATGATTTAAATAATCCATTACATATTATGATATATATATAATATATAGTATATATATATATATATATATATATATATAGTATATATTATATTAACTAGGATATATATATATATATAAAAATATAAAAAAAAAAAAAAAAAAAAAAAAAAAAAAAAAAAAAAAAAAAGCTGCACTTGGTTTTTTGTTATACGATAGAAATATGTCTCATGTAACATATTAATTTTAAAGGGAAGTCTTAATTAAGGGTTAACAGGAAAGTGGAAAATTCATTTGATATCTTTTCTTGTTTAAGTTTTCTAATGTTCTTGGAATTTTGTCAGGGTTTTCAGTTGTTGTTGGGTTTCTATATTGAAGAAAGGGGAAAGGGAAAAATTTTTTTCTTTCTAAAAGAAAGGGGTTTTTTTTTGAATATATGTTGCGTCAGCTGCACTTGGGTGACAGACAAGTGAGAGCGACACATAATCTTTTGAAAACACAAGGGGGAAGTAAGAGGGAGAGAGAGGTATTAGCACCCTATTGAGGCCGACACTACAATAATAATTTAAAAAATTAAAAAAAAGAAATACACAAAAATTAAAAATAAAAAGTATTTACTGCCACCAATGGCACAGGTGCGCGCGCAATTTTTCCCTTTTCAGTCGACACTGGGCATGTCACATATGCGTACCTTTCAGTTCAGCCATCCCCTTCTCCTGTCAGTAATTAATTGTAAAGCAGACCTGCTGCATGTGGTTCCAACCAATGAACCGGACAACAAAATGTCGGTCAACTTTTGTTGATCAATCATAAAAAATAACATGTGTTGTATTTATAAATTATACTTGATAAATGGGGAATTTCGATAAGTTATATAAGATTGCTTCACAATTAACTCACTTTGCACGTAAGTTATAAAATTTTTTAAAAAAGTTTTTTTTGTAAAAATTTTTTTTTTCATATTTGTTTTTGTTAAAATCATTTTTTAACTATAATTTTTTTTTGCTTATAAGAGAAAAGATTTTTTGTATCTTAACAAACTGTCTCTGTATTGTAGCCTTGAAAAAGGAATAAAGTTTTCCGAAAGCTCGGCGTAGTAGAAAAGAGTTTTTCTTAAGCCCACCTGATCGATACCCCAATATTGGATTTTTGCTTTATATAATATATATTATATATATATATATATATATATATATATATATATATATATATATATATATATATATATATATATATATATATATATATATATATATATATATATATATATATATATATATATATATATATATATATATATATATTTTAATATATATATATAATAAAGTATATACTGTCACTTTCTTGTTGTTTCTCAGTTTTCTTTTAAAAATTTCCACCACTTAAAAATTTTTTTATGTTTTCATTCTTTGCATATAAACCTACTTTGTTCTATACTAACCTATTCTAATGCCTAATCTTACTTACATCTAATAAAAGTATAAAATAAGCCCCGTCTTGTTTTTGTCCCTTGGTATCTGTATTTGGTGCTTTGTTTTGGTTTATAATTTTGAAATACTCTGTATATATTAAGTTATTTTAATTGAAAATCATTCATGGGGTTCTATTTTATAGCTTTATTATATTTTTGGAAAACAATAATCTTTTTAGGGCTTTACACTTACACGGTATATCTGTCTACATTTAACATACCCCAAACAGATAGAACATAATTTACATACCTGAAATAGGAAATTCCTAGTTCAATACCACAATTCCTACAAAACTAAAATATTTTTATTTTCGTGTGAAGAAAAAAGGCAACCCATTTGCAGTACATTTGTTTACGTACCATATTTAATAAAAAAATATTTTTTTTCTGGCTGGGGTATGGGTGAAGGCCGTCCCTATTAAAAATAAACTAAAAATAATCGGGAAGCCAAGATTGTTTCCAATCCAATCTCTTTAATACCTATTGGACTTTCAGTTCACATGAGATAGAAAAGCACGTCATTTCAATCCTATCTTTTTCGTACCTATAAGAATTGTTTCATGTTGTAAATGCAATTAGAAATGGATAAATAAACTATTTTGAAAGCGAAGTTGGACAAGTGGCTTGGCAATATAAATGTATATAAAGAAAATTGTTAGATTATAAAACCCATCCATAAATATAAATCATGTACAGGGTGTCCTAAATTCGATCCTCATCATTGGGATCTCGAAAACTTCAAGCGATACGAAAAAGGTTGAATGGAGGCAAAGTTGCGCAATTTGATGCCGCTTAAAAGTTTAAAATTTTCAAATACTTCCGAAGACTTTTGAAAAAACGAATGTTTGTTATCTTATTTTTATTTTTTCATGACTTTATTTGACGAGATATAACAAAATAAATTTCACATTTTTATTGCCACTTTTTCTCTTCTGCAAGACAGTGTTATTAGATTTACACCCCGATGTTTTGTCTTTGTTTTTTTTTTAATACGATTCTAGATTTTTTATTACTGATTTAAGGAGCTTTTAAGGTCCCAAAACCAATGCTCTTATCACACTTATACGAAAAAATAGAATTATTATGCTTATCATTTTTTTTAGCCCGACGGACGATTACCTAGAAAAATAAAATCTAGATATTTCTCTGCATGGTGATATTCTTTACCGATATTGTTATGATCATGCAGAGAAATGGTTTTTATTTTTTTAAGCGAAAACCTTTCATCGGATTAAAAAAAAATAGGTGATTAACTTTACTTACAAATGATTGGGGATTTCAAAAATATTTTTTATTTCAAGAGAAATCAGTGGCGTACTACCAATGTCTGCCAAAATAGGCAGGTAAAATTCCAACACCAACGGTGAAAATAACAAAAAATGTGGTACACTAAAAATGCTACTTGATACATACTATATGTATGCCAAATTTTATTATAATATCTAAAGTGGTATTACAGATATTAATAATAAATTATTTATTTTTGAAAATTTTAACACCCTGTATCTCAAAAGTTAAGATGTTTGGAACATACGTTTATAAAAAGTTTTTTTTCCTTAAATTGGACCCAAAAATTGTCTTCTTAAATATTGACTTTTAATTAAAAAACATCCTGTATAATGTAACAACCTTTAACAATCATAATATTTTATTTCTTGTAAACAGTTGATTTTATCAATGTTAATCAAGCAAACCTTTTTTTATTTAAGGTTAAAGCTATCCAAAAATAATATTGTTAAGCCTTTATCATACAGGGTTTTAGGAAAATTGGGTTAACTTGAGCTTGGGAAAATTAGAGCTAGTCCGTCCCTGGTAAACTAAATAAGTTAAATATGATTATACAGGGTAGCTTTAAATAAATTGCAGATTTTAAAAAATTATATTAATTTACAATTAATATATATTTTACAAGCGGGATGGTAGCGGAAAAATATAACAGGAATCAATTAGTCTCAAAAATCGCATGAGATTTCATCTTGGATTTGTACCTGTAAATCTAATATACAGAGTGTTTCAAACTTCAATTCAACTGTTTTAACAGCGTATTATTAAGGTCAAAATAGGACTTTTTTTTATATCAACATATGTTTAAAATACACCAATCTTAAGCTACAGCTATCGTGAGATGCGAAAAAAAAATTTTTAAACTGTGGCTATAGTTTTGCATCAAATCTTGAAAATTTGCATGTCTCTGTTTTTTTTCAGGCGATGTATTTCTTTTTATATTTAAAAAGGTAAAACTACAATTTTTTAAGAAATTGAGAAGGCAAATTTTTTTGATGACCAAATCCTATGTGTACGCTATTTTTTTTAAATTAATCTACACCAACAAATCGCCCAAAAAAAATCTAAATTTTGGTTATGTTGCATGTTCATAAGACAACTAGATGGTCCAGGAGCCAGTAACAGATTAACAGGACCAATTCCACATACGCGAAAATTGGTAGAATGCATCAGAGGGTTGTTTTATAAGCATCGTGAACATCAGCTGTGGTTCCGTTGGGACAATGAGCCCCGGTAGCCTTTTAATAATGACAAAGAGTAATTTTAAATGACAATCGTTGGTTCGTTATGGCCCCCGGTAAAAAACCCAAACCCAGTTTAATTTTAAATGACAACGTTAAATTACATTTAACTGGTATTTTTATTGTTGTTCATAAATATAAGGCGATAATAAAGTAACAATTTTTTAAAATATACTTCAATAAACTTTAAAAGAATCAAAGGCAATTGTCTCGAAAGTTGCCTCCTTCCAATTTTGACCAAATTTGGTATACGGGGGTTTTTGGGGCTGTTTACGAATAAAAAATTTTTCGGCATCGTTTTGTTTTCGAGATATCCATTATCAAAGTTGGAAATCAAACTAACTTTTTTATAATATTTCTCCTTCTTTTGCACATAATTTTGATTTTTACACTAAATTGGCACAGTATTTCACAAACATCTTTATTGTTTTTTATGTGTTTATATTTATTTTACACCTTTTTTCCATTTAATTGCAAACCTCCACTTTCACCCGCCGCAACTTGGCCGCAACCATGTATGTATACACCAAAAAATAGCCGCCCCACTTGAAAGTGAAGCTTTGCAATTTAATGGAAAAAAAGGTGTAAAATAAATAAAATACAAGGTTTTAAAAAGTGTTTATAAAATATTGTGTGCACTTTAGTGTAAAATTCAGAATTGTGTTCAAAAGAAGGGGGAATAGTGTAAATAAGATTAGTTTGATTTTCAACTTTGATGATGAATATATCGAAAATGAAACGTTGCCGAAAAAATATTTTTTAGATTCGTAATCAGCGCCCCAAGAAACCCCGTATATCAAATTTGGTCAAAAAGGAGAGGAGGCAACTTTCGAGACAATTACGTCAAAAATAATTAGGGAAGCAATAATTGACACCCTGAAAAATTATACGAGATTTCCTATATCCCGCCCGACGATGCACCACCCGGCATATTCACTCATTTTCTATCAACTAAAAACTTGTTAAATTATCTTAAAGAAAGAAAAACAATCAGCTGACTATAACATAGTGCTTTGTACATCAGGTGGTCGTTCGAACATGAAAAAAAATGCTTTTAATGATTTTCTCTTAACTAGAAAATTTACCGGGATAGCTTATATGCAACTATGGATGGATGGATACAGGGTGATTCACGTTGAGTGTCCTATTAAAAGTTCTGGAAACTAAAAAAACTTTTGAAATTTAGCACACGGCGATAACAGGTATGCTTACATTTTAAAAATATTTTGTAGTGAGCGTTGCCAGATTAACCGAAACCAACGGCAACATTGTAATTTTAAATGGAACACCCTGTTTTTATTGCATATTTGGGTTTTACAAAAATTCTAAGTAAGTTTTATTTACATCTTCCTATAGCTAAATCTTACCGTTTTTAAGAAATAATTAATAACTATTTTTTTAAGGAAAATCACCATGTTAAAAGGTTTAATATTTACGTGCCTAACCGAGCTGGATACTAGAATTTTTATTTTGGGGTTAGACAATGCATGTATTTAAAGATCTACATGCTATTATAGCAATATATCCTACAGGTGTCCCAAAATTGCATTTTACCGAGATTAAATAATGATTAAAACTAATTTTTTTTTAAATACAACATACTGTATTTTATGCCATTTTTGAATAGACCAATAATTTACCTACAAAATGTACACACATCTTTCTATACCCATCTGTCACCGTTTTTTAAATATAAGCAAATTTTAATTTTTTAATCATTAATTGCTTAATAACCAAACAAAATAAATAATTTTTACTTTTTATGTCAAATAGTTGTCATAGCAATTTAAAATACAAACTTTCATGGCCTACCTAGGTAAATTGTGAATTAAACCGGTCGTTTAGTGTAGATAGTATTTAAAAACAGGGAAAAAAATAAAATTCGTTTGTATTTAAAAAACGGTGGCAGATAGGTATAGAAACATTTATGGACATTTTGTAGGTAATATATTGGTCTATTTAAAAATAGGATAAAATACAGTATGTTGTATTTAAAAAATTGAGTTTTAATCATTATTTAATATCGGTAAAAATGCAAATTTTTGGGATACCCTGTAGGAAATTTCTATAATATCATGTAGATCTTTAAATACATGCATTGTCTAACCCAAAAAAATTCTAGTTCCAGCTCGGTTAGGCACGTAAATATTAAATCTTTTTAACATGGTGATTTTTCTTTAAAAAAATAGAAATTAATCATTTTCTTTAAAAAAGGTAAAATATAGATATAGAAAGATATTAATAAACTTACTTAGAATTTTGTGTAGAATCTGAATATGCAAAAAAACAGGGCGTTTCATTTAAAATTACAAGTTGCGTTTGGTTTCGGTTAGATCTGGCAACGATGCACTTGCCAAAAAATTTTTAAAGTAGCTTATTTTCCTTTGTTTTGGTTCCTCAGAACTTTTAATAGGACACTCAACGTGAATCACCCTGTATTGTCAGCTGGCTATCTCGGTGCAAAAACCGTCAGCTGATACTTGAAAAGTTATAGCGCAGGAGTTAGGCGGGAGCATCTATCGCCTATTTAAATGCATTAGTTGACTAATTACAGCAGTTAACGTAAAATGCACTATGGTATAGTCAGTTTATTGTTTTTTTTTAAGATATTGGGGGAGCTACAATTTAACAAATTTTTTGTTGAAAAAAAATAATGAATATGCCAGGGGGTGAAACGTC